>CALNHX010000232.1:306867-417177 GCA_940337035.1 Agriotes lineatus
CAGCCAACAGCCGTTACGCCAATTATAGGCGTCGTTGTACATTTTATGGGGACTTCCAACCCCACTAACGACTCTCATGATGTTATTATGACATCCGGTACCAACTATTTCCGTGGCAGTCGTACCACGAGGCGCCGAGAGAAGCAGCCGTGGAACTCCCATCCAAGTTCTGACCAGAAAGAGCGTTGCTTAACTCTACTGGTCGTACGTGGACGCTTGTTCAAGCTACACCACCCGGGACCTTTGCAGAATGATTGCCATCTTAGTGGCTGTAGTGGATTGACTGTAGGAATGTCCCCGTGCAGAAGAGCTGGGTTTGTCCTTCGAGTCATCACTCGTAATCTTTTAGGTCCCCTTTGAATAGAGGGGGAGGGACTACTGCCCTCCGTTCGGGGTTTCTTTTTTGGATCTTGAACTGAGTCTTTAGTTGTCCTCAGTAATTTTTTTGGCGATTAGCCCTAGGCTTTCTAGGCCTAGTGGACTCCCTTCTTGCTTTTGCCGCTTCTATTACGAATCTACGACGTTGTCCCTGAAAGTCTTTTCTCATGCTTACCGTAAGTTGGATCGACTTCAAGTTGGGACTCAGATTGGTGTTTCTCCGCGGGTTGTGTGCTGCCCAGATAATTTACCCCTAATATCCGCCACCGAGGAGGGAGAAATTTGACCTAAGTCTGTCTCAATCTTCATCGGGGAGGGTGTAGACCTAAAAAGAAATTCTATGCTTGGGTTTGAATCGGAGTTATCTGTATCTGCCATGTTGTTCCCATGAGTAGTTCAATTGAATCAAGCTGTACATTTCTGTAGAAATTGTAGCTGTTTAGCACTTTTAAATCCTATCGACGTGGTGGATTAGCCCACATATCACTTCCTTCACTTGTCACTTCCACTTATAACTTTGTGAATGTCTTTGCTATTTTTACTCCATTTTGCTGTCTCTATTTAACTTCCAACTTTCTATATGCATTAATCTTAGGTCATTTTCTACCAGTTCCTTCCATTTTGTTTTTGGTCTTTGTCACAGTCTTGTTTCTATTGGTGTCCATTCTAGAAGTTCTCTGCTTATGTTTTCTTTTTCTCTTCGCATGATATGTCCATACCATCTGATCCTCTGGGTTTTGATTCTTCTAACTATATTTTCCTTCTTTAATATCTAGTCGATTTCGTAATTTAGCAGTGGTGTAACTTCACCGTTTATTTTCTTAGGGCCCATAATCTTCCTTTCATTTTCCTTTCGAAAACCATCAATTGTTCCTCCTCTTTCTGCGTCAGGTTCGCTGTTTCGGCGCCATATAATACAATGGGTCTGATATTTGTTGTGTATATCCTTATTCTCGTGTTTTTACTCAGTTTTCCGTCCGTCAGTGTTTGTCTGTTATGCTGAATTATGCTTTATATCCTAGTTGAATTCTTTGTTTGATGTCGATTCTATCATTCTTCTGAAGCAATAAAATTAAATAGTCTTCTCCACGAACATTTATTTTAAAATTATGGGTGGCGACAATGATGTAGATAATGAAGAAAACCACTTACTAGTATGGGTAGTCGAAGCACACGTTAAAATGAGGTTAAGATTTTTAAACGTTGAAGACAAGATAGAAATTGTATTAAAAAACACCACTTTGGAAAAGAAACTAATTAACCAGCAAACTACATTATAAAGATGGTTGTACTGATTAATACATCAAAATTTAGAAATTTTAAATTAGAAAAGTAAAGGAGTGTCTGACATTGAAGATGACAGCACTCAGAATAAAATCAAATACAAAAGTAACTAACCTATAAGTCGAAAACTCCCTAGATTCAATGACAATGAAATTACCCGAGAGGATAAAAAAATATAAGGATAAAATGAAAACCAAGTAAGGGACGAAATCAACAAGAAAATGACAAAACCAACTATTTAGTATTCAAGAAAATGTAATTGGTATCAAAATCTGTGACTCCATTGAGTCGGAATTCATTATTAGTGGACATAATTTCAAAAAATTTAAGTAAATTCAACAAAATACCTTTATTATCTGTATACAAAATTTTGTAATCTTTATTAGGATCAAAGCTGTGGTTAGACTCCAAAATGTGATTCGAAAAAGCAGATTTATTAGGTTAGTCGATTGTAAAATTGTTGTTTCTAATACAAGCGGAATGTTCTTTGATGCTTTTTCTGAAAATACGTCCAGTTTGACCAATATAAAAACAGTCGCATGACGAAGGTAGACAGCAGATCGTTCTAGTAAAGGGGTGAGATCTTTATTGAAGACTACTAATTTCTGAAGGGAATTGGTAGTAGAAAGGGAAGTTTGAAAATTATATTTAGTTAATATGTTTTTTATGGACATAGAATTTGTACCATAATAAATGTCATGTTCCATGTCAGACACTCCTTTACTTTTCTAATTTAATTTTTTTAAATTTTGAGGTATTAACCAGTACAACGATCTTTACAACGTAGTTTGCTGGTTAATTAGTTTCTTCTCCAATGTGGTGTGTTTTTTTAATACAATTTCTATCTCGTCTTCAACGTTTAAAAATCTTAACCTTAACCGTGACCCGGCGTGACCCGACTGTTTTCACGTCATGCGCCCATCCCTGCTTTCTAGTTCTTTTAGGTTTCATGCTACTATCGCCAAATCATCAGCGTAAGCCACTATTTGTGTTGATCTATTGTTTATTGTTCCTTTGGGCTCAGCATGATCTATTACACAGTTTAATGAGGCAATACACAGCAGGGCTGATAGGGCATCTCCTTATCGTACACCACTGTTTATTTCGATGGTATCTGTGTTGCTCTTCCCGGTTTGTATTATTGCGCTGGAGTTTTCCATGGTCATTACAGTTAGCTTCACTAGTTTCTCCGGTGTTTTAATGTTCCTTAAGTCCTGTATCATTTTTGTCCTATCTACCTTGTTAAAGTAATTTTAAAATCAACAAAAAGAAAATGCATATCTCTGTGTTCGCAACTCCTTTGTGTTATTTGTGTCATTGCCTGTATTGCGTCTATTGTTGATTTTCCTTTCCTGAATCCAGATTGGTAGTCACCTATTGTCCCTTCTGTAAATTATATGAGTCTTTCATTAATAAATGTTGTTAATATTTTATATATCGTGTTCAACAGTGTTTTGCCTGTGTAGTTCCTACACAATGGTGTGTCCCCTTGTTTGGGTAGTGGTAGAGCCAAGAGAATGGACAAATAACATCATAGTGCCAATACATAAAAAACTTACAACGGTGTTAAAACTACCGACCAATCTCCCTCCTAGGTGTAGTGTATAAGATACTAGCAAAAGTGTTAAATAAAAGACTAAAAGAATTCGCTGAAAAAGAAATAGGAGAATACCAAGGGGCTTTAGGAGTGGCAGGTCAACAGTGGACAAAATATACGAAATAAAAACGATACTAGAGAAATGTGAACAGAGAAACATATTACTGTACACGACATTCATTGACGAACAGAGGTAATTAAATCATTAATCACATTAGAATGCCCACCCAAAATAAAAAATTGGTAAAAATGACACTAGAAGATACATACACTCAAGTAAAGGCGCATCGAAGACTTACAGGAAAATTTAAGACAAATATAGGGCTAAAGCAAGGAGAGCCACTTTCAACAACGTTATTTAACTTGGTATTGTAAGTGATTATCAGAAAGGCACAAATAAAAAGAGAAGGAAGTATTTTCAGAAACTCCCACCAGTGCCTTGCCTATGCAGACGACCTAGCGGTAATGACCAGAACAAGAGGAGAACTGAAAGAAACAATAAAGAGAATAACAGTGGAAGCAAAAAAAATTGGAGCACAAATAAATGAAATAAAATCAACAACGACAGAAAGAAAGTATAGTAATAACCATAGAAGAAACCAGATATCGTTTCGAACGAGTGGAGAGTTTCGTATACTTGGGAGTAGAAATAAGCAATCACAACAATGCCTCAAAAAAAATTGAAAGAAGACTAATGTTAGGAATAAAAAGGTGTTTTTCCTCCTGATGAAGCCCCTTACAAAAGTGGGCGAAACGTTGAGTTCTTCAATCTCAATCATGAAACGGTCCAATCCCGGAAGTCGTTTGTTACTTAATGGCAATGGCCGTGAAAGCCTCAGAAATCAGAAATCATAAAAAGGTTTGGCTTACTAATAAGTGTAATAAGGTGCAAAAACATATCACAAGCTGCAAAAATCCGCTTATATAAAACAGTTATCAGACCGGTAATATGTTACGCGAGTGAAACGTGGATATTAAGAAACGAAGACATACGAAGAATCGAAGTGTGGGAAAGAAAGATACTACGAGCGATATATTGTCAGGCCATTTTTTTTCCTTAATTCCTATAGCTACATAACCATTTGGAGCAGTTTTGGTAAAACTTGGCGAGTCCGCCTGTATATCGGGCCCGTTTCGGTAATATTTTCTCTTATAATACGGCAGCTTTTCGCGGCAAACAAAAATCCTAACCCTCATGGCTTTTGGTTTCATTTGTCAGTCTAGCTTTCGCGCGAACCTCTATGCAGTCGCATTTGCAGCTGGCTGTCACAGCGCTGGTAACAATGCTCGTTTCTAATATTTTCCAGAAACACAATCTATGGGAGCGAGTGAGATACCTTCTTAGAATTTTTAAATCTCTGTCCCACCGAGACGGCTTTGTCATCATCGGGTGGAGTTTCTGCGTTCCTATTGGTTACACCTGGCAGACAGCGCGTCTAGGCGCGAAGCTCCGTTGTAGGGTTGGTTTTTACGATTAGTCAGTCTCGAGCCTGTGTTCATAAGGGCGACGCTGCAAGCGTCCTGGCTCCGACGGCCCCCGGTGCCTTCGGGAATTGCGGCCGATATTTCGTGCTGTTACAGCTTCTTTGTGACTTCCTTAATTGTGTTTTTGGAGACGGTTCTGGACTAGCTGTGAGAGTGGGCTGTTGTTGTTTTCGGGGTGCTGGTGGTGTCCGTGTTGTTGGCTTAAGCCACTCGCTAATTACGGAGGCTCGTTAGCCTGTCTTATCCGTCGTTCTGGGCGGGATTCTCCCAAGTGAGCTAGTTATCGGCCACGCAGCTGTTTGCAATTGCCAAGGCGGCAGAGCACCAATTTTGTCCCACGAGTCATGTAAGGGATCTCTTGGACACCGCTATTTCCACCTACATCATTTCAACAGCAGTAAAGCGACAACCGACTCTCGTCAAAAAGCAACGCCACGTTTTGAGGATGACCTACTAAATATGCGCTGTGTTGTATCTAACCTTTGTGTAATGAACTTGTTTGTCGCAAGCAGGCTTTGTATTGCAATTAAAGCTTGCATATCTGCCGTCCGATACTTCATTCAAACTTGGTACATTTACGTATAAATTTAGCATTTACGTAATCAACTTGTTTTGTCGCCAGCTGACATTGAAAGAATAAAGAAGCCAACCTGCGATCGATCACTAATAATAATCAATGGTAGTATAATCGCAGATCAACCCCCTTATCATTTATACACCACGGTAGCTCTGAAATGTTCTTACTCACCGCAATGACCTAGCTAGCTTCAAATTCGGTGGCCTTGGGTCGCAGATTTCTATCATCAGCTGAACTGCTGCAAGCTCTTTTAATAATAAGAAAAACACAGGGCGTCAGCAATCACAGATTTCGAGAAATAAATAAAATTACAGCAACAATTAGGTTTATTTGGTTAATAAATAATAGTTGCTTGCAACATCGTAATTAGGTCTGTAAATTGTTTATCACAAAGTTTAAATACAGTATATAACTAATGCTGAAAATGCAGCACGCACAAAAAATATGTGAACCTCTTTTGGGCTCTTGGATTGAATATGATTGCAATTCAATGAAGGAGTAAGCTTACCACTGTCATATGTTTTAACCGTTATCTCGGTAATGATAGTAAAATGGCGTGAGGGCACTTCTTACAAAATTCTTAATACGTATTCATTAAGCAAAACTTTAAATTTGTGAATTGTAAATTTAGGAACAATTAATACATTACGTTTTAAATTTGTAAAGCGCAGTTTAAATTTGTAAATTGTAAATCTGACTTTTAAAGCAGAGATTTATGAACAATTAATAGGTACATTATGTTTTAAATTTGTAAAGCGTAGTTTAAATTTGTAAATTGTAAATCTGAAGCGTTGTTACAATCGATTCAGCCAACAATTCATAGGCGGACGTAGTTGTCAACAAACGTTGAAACACTAACCTGGGTGGTGATAAAAAAACGTTGCCGGTAGGCACTGAATTAGTCCAGGTTTATTTTAGAGATCCAGCCATCAGCAGCAGCGACCTCGTGGCCAAAGTTGATAAGGGGACAGACGCTCCGTGTTACAAACGGCAAGCCCAAAATGGCATTCCAGAAAGGAGTTGCGGGTCCAAATTATTAATTATGATGCCGATTAGGACATCTAACGTGGCGTCAATCCAAATAAGAAGTCGCTTAAAAACGGCGTTTAAAAGCGGTACTTAAAAGTGGTAACTAAAAGCTGATAAGAAAGGGAAATTACTAAACTTGAATATCAAACCAAGGAGCGTAAACATACCTGATTTCAGTCATCAGCCCACAAACAAAATTAATTATCGAGGTGCAAGATAGCACACGAGATGCTTTCTTGGAACGAGTTGTTCCAACCAAAGCGAAAGTTAAAAATGAGGTCGCGGACGGAAAATGACCGCGGCGGCGGGCGCAAAGAGATAACAAGTGAATTTCGGAAAAACCAAAACCAACACTTTTGCGCAAACAAAATTTGATATCGATTGAAATACAGCGAATTATAACTCAAGTGAAAATATACAGGCTGGCCCGGAAGTGACTAAATGGCGAAACAAATAGGAGGAGCTAAAGATTTGTTTCAACATTTAAACATAATCGAATTTGACCTATTGTCCGCCGCCGTTTAATCGAGGCGAAGTACACTCACTTGCCAAATTTAACCTTCGTTGTACGAGACAACGCTTGGGGGGGCTTTATCCGCTTTAGTTGTGCGTAATAGTTATTAGTTAAGGCGACTCCCAGCTGGGTCTCATTCCTTTTTGCATTTACTCCTTTATAATTTGCTAGATTGTTGTACATGCCGACCACGTCGGCGCAGATGTAAAGTTTCGGTCATGTGATGTGACCTAATGTTAACTATGACTGACTTATGATTTTCCTTTGTTCTTGTGCATTTTTGTTTAAAGGTTGACTTAGTCACTGTGTCAAGATCGATGTAAGGTGAGGCCCGAGCGTGGTGAATAAGCGTTGCAGGTAGGTTGGCGCGCTTGTCGCTGCGCTGCTGTCCCCAGAGTTAGTATTTGAGCACTTTTGGCCCCGTTTAGCTTTCAAGATTCGGTTAAGCGTGGGTTTTCCCCCTATTGGATCTTGTGGCGCCCATTTATTTTGTAACACCCTATACATATCAACACGTTTGCCCTGTGGTGCCTCGTTTTTAGGACCACGCCCATCTTCCTGGGCGTATTTGAGCCGCGGCTTTTAGCCTGTTTTGTAGTGATTTCCAGGGTAAGTGTGCACGTTTCCCGGACTATGACACTCACTCATCCGTGAGTGTCGTTAAATCAGTTTGATACTGTAGCAATATGGTGGCAAGAAAGAAGGTGAGGGGTGGACGAAACGAACTAACAAAGAACTAGAAGAATAATATAAGGCACCTGCTCTGATAACCATTCCCAAATAGAACAGAATCAGTGGTTAGGACACAGTAAGGATGCCCGAAATCGGAAATGTGAAGAAAATATTATTTGAAGAACCACAGGGCCCCATCCGCAGAGGAATCCCAAAAAGGAACTGGTTGCAATGTGTTGAAGAAGACCTCCGACAACTGAATGTCAATCCAAATAAGAAGTCGCTTAAAAACGGCGTTTAAAAGCGGTATTTAAAAGTGGTAACTAAAAGCTGATAAGAAAGGGAAATTACTAAACTTGAATATCAAACCAAGGAGCGTAAACATACCTGATTTCAGTCATCAGCCCACAAACAAAATTAATTATCGAGGTGCAAGATAGCACACGAGATGCTTTCTTGGAACGAGTTGTTCCAACCAAAGCGAAAGTTAGAAATGAGGTCGCGGACGGAAAATGACCGCGGCGGCTGGCGCAAAGAGATAACAAGTGAATTTCGGAAAAACCAAAACCAACACTTGCGCAAACAAGATTTGATATCGATTGAAATACAGCGAATTATAACTCAAGTGAAAATAGCAGGAGCTAAAGATTTGTTTCACTCCCCACGGCCAAGAAAAATACCTGAGGTATGACTATATTAAAGCAATTGAAAAGGTTATTGTCAGTCAAAGAAGGCGAAAGGAAAGTAGGGAAATAGATGGGGAATAAAAGAGTAAAGTTAAGAAAAGAAGAGATAGAAAGTTTCTACGGAGGGAATAGTCGTGAGCAAAGTGCTAAACCGATCCATCGCGCTAGATGAAAAAGGCGCGTCGGTGGATAAGTTAGACGCTTAGCTCCGTACCATAGCCAACGGGAAACGAACTAATCAGAAGGTTACCTTAAACGTGTACTGGCAGAATACACACGCATTGGACCTAGTCAGCGTACTGAAAAGTTGCTGAGATTTAGCCAACGGCTGAGGCAGCAGCCGGAAATCGTTACAGAATTAAAGAAATGGGATTTGGAATAGGCCAATAAGGTAGAGAAGAAAAGAAATCGGAAAAAGGGATACCTGGGTATTAAAAGAGTATAGTAAAGGAAGATAGTGTAACGAAGAGGGATTTGGAAGGGATAAGTCCGATGTCCGTCAGTCAGTCAGTCAACGCAGGGCTGTTTGAAAGAAGCTATTGTAGTGAAATGGGAAATTAGCAAAAGGTGAGAACGCTGTTGATCACAGACACTCAGCGCGGGCCCCCGTAGTGATCACCGCGAAGGTAAGCGACTGTGAAGAAGAGCGCCAAAGCAGAAAACCCTAAACCCTGCTGGTCGAGGAAAAGTGAACAGTCCAGGAACGACTGCACACTGAAACACCGTGTGAATTAACACACAGCGAAACACCGGAGATAAGTCACAAAAACTTACTCCTGTATGAAACATCGCAGAATTGAAAACACTACGACAAAAAATTCGGGTAAAACCCAGGACAAAAAAAGCCCCAAAAACCATACCCGCCCCGAATTTGAGTAAAGACCCCAGAAGCTGGAGGGAACGACCGCACCACCACCAAACCCAGTTCGGGCATTCAGCCAGTCGTCGCAGCTAGATGGAAAAGGCGCGCCGGTGACGGACTGAATGTAACTCCATCACCGAGTCGGATGGCAACCCAATTGCTCGCCCCGACCCCCAGAAATCTCCACAAGACCGAAAGAAACCCGCCCCCAAAAACTATTTTAAAATCCTAAAGACTACTAAAGAACCTAATAAAGTCGACCTAACGCTTTGAAAATATCTCGTGAAGCGAGATGGGGAAAGGAAATAATAAGATATTTGATGGAAAGGTTTCCCAAAAAGAGACCGACCCTGCATGCCCAACCAACCACCCTAAGTAAATCGTGCAGGTCTAGAAACTCTTTTACAACTAACTCCATCGTCAGAAAGACACACTTCGAAAAAGTAAAGAAGACTCAAGCACTCATCACGAAAGCAACTCACCTAAACACTTGCTTCACTATCAACAAAAGACTCAAGAAGAGTTCGACAAAAGGTCCAATCGCTATCTATAAGGAAGCGAGGAAATCCGTCACTCAAAAGGGTTTCACCTAATATAATCTAATGATAGGGAAAAGTACCATCAAATCGGTAATTGGGGAATCGCTCAAGGTGCTTAACTAGCACTCAAAAGCAAAAAATATGTGGCTTAAAAAGCACGCAATAAATAAGAATAATCATAATAGAAATTTGTTGAACTGACAAATCAATTACGCCACAAATAGTCTGCAGCGAAAAAGTTTCAGCCACATTGAAGCGTCCAGCGACAAAATCAGTCTTTGCTCCAAAAGCGTAGCAAAAATCAACACCTAAAATTAGTGTAGACGGAATTGAGTCACAAATAACCGCATCGATGGACCTAGTAATACCATCAATGGTAATGAATAAGGCAACAGTACCTAAAATATTTTGTAGCTGACCGTCAGCAGTAGTCAAGGTAAGCGGAGACTTATTGTTACACAATTTGAGATCATGTCTCTGAAGTAAATATAAACCGTTGGGCCCATTTAAAGTTTGATTGGCCCTTTATCGCAAAGAGCGTGAATAGGTTCACCATTAATATATATGGTTAAATAAGGACGGTTGTCAGAAAGTTGTTTAGTAAAGGTGGCTGAAGTATTACAAGTCATACGGCAAAATTCATTCACAGTTCGTAACCAAGATTCCCAAGATAAAGTATCAGCCTTAGTATAATAGGGATAAGGAATAGATCGGCTGTGATATCTACCCTTTACTTTGGGGTTTTTTTGGATGGCATTTAGGACAAGTGGCAAAATAACTATTTGCATGACCGCAAATATAACAAAAAATAGTCTTATCTGCTGAGCAAGTATGGCCTAACTTATGGCAGTTCCAACAAGTGGTAGTACTTTTCGCACGGTCAGTTCTAGGACTAGGATGTTTAATTGTCATTTGTGCAGTCTGTGTCACAGGTTTTTTAGGAGTATGCTGGTAAGCCAAGTCAGGTTCCAGTTGCAAGGATGAAGCAGCAGCAGGATTGCGATATTTAATATTCTGTATCTTAACGTCTTCCAGCTTTTTACACAGAAATGCAAGATGTTCAATATCGTGGACTACTGTTAAAGATAATTGAGTAGCGTAAAAAGGTTGCAAGTTTTTCATAATATCCTTAAGTTGAATTGATTCGGATGGTTTAACGACTAAACGATCAAATAAATTAAGCAGCACAGCAATAAAAAGTGAGGGTTTTTCATCGGCCCCCTGCTTGCGCTTCCTAATCTCGTCCCATAACTCTTCATCAAAATCAGTAGGCAAAAAATCAGATCGCAATCTAGCTACCAATTCGTGCCAGTTTGAAACCCGGTGATGCATAGCACGGTACCATACTAACCCACGCCCCGAGAAAAGGTCAACAGCACTAGAAAATAATTCGTCGTACGAAATGCTACGCGCTACTCTAAGTTCTTCGACACGTTGTAGGAAAGAATTTACCCCCATAGTAGTCGTGTCTCCATCAAATGATAAACCCCATTTGCATACCGGTACAGAAACTAAACCTACATGTCTAGGAAGAGACGTCGTAGAGTAATTAATGTGGTGTAATTCAGTTCGCAAATTAGCAGTAGCTGACATACAAGGTTGTTGCGTAAAAGGAGGATACGGATGTACATGCTCATCAGAAAAAGATACCCTAGCTCGTTGGAACGTAGATGAAGCTAACCCAGCTGCTTCAATTATATTAGGGTTGTTAACAATATTATCTGCCATAGGTTCAATAGGGTCAGAATTAGGTAGAGTTACTGTATTAACAGAATCGACAAAATTAGTGGCATCAACATTTGAGGGCAAAGGATCTACTTGTAATTGCGAATCGTCATGCTCATTACTAAGTGACTGTAATAGGTGTAAGCATTGACTCGTAAGAGTAGCATGCTCCTGTTCTAATTTAGAGGAGGGTTGTAGCCTGGTTAGTCGTGAATACAAATGCGTCAGCCACGTATCAAGCCGAGCAAATTATGAATTAGAAAGTGCCCCCGAGAAAGCAGTAACTAACACCGAAAGTTCAGTTAGTTTGCCTTTACAAGCATCAAGTTCGAATTGTACATCAAAGGGTGCTACTAATTGATAAGCGCTAAGCAACGTAGAGTCAGCCTTTTCTAGTAACAGTTTCGCACGGAAGGTCCTACGACGTTGGTCGACGTTCATACTTTCCACCGTGTCCCTATCTAAGCCCCTGAACTAGTGATGGGAGGTTTCGATACTTTTGCGGACTCGTTCATTCCAATCCCATTCCGCAAGTGGATCGAGTCCATCGGATTCGATCCTCGGATCGATATCGAAATTGAATGTGCATTTCAGACACCCGGGGTCCTCGGTCATTCCGGACCCGGAACGAACAACGCGCGTATCTTTGTTTTGGTGAGTGGTCACGCAGTCGGTAATTCAGTATGTTTATATGTCTCAAACATCAATTGGGCACATACAAAGCCGCCAAAAGTCATAAATCACTGATAACTGATAAAAAGCATGCAACTTCGGCTGTATCATGTGTCGCCTGCCGACGTCGAGCCTTAAAACGAACACCATCATCATTTGCTGTTCCCCATCAACACATTGTATTGTATTCTGTATTGAAATGGATTGAATGCCAAAGGAATGAATGTCCGCGAGAATTGACGCCTCGCGATCTTTTCGTTCCTCGGAACGAATCCGGACCGAAACTTGGACTCGATCCAAATCGATCCTGCCCCGGATTCAATCCTTTGTATCGAATCCGACCGGATCGACACATCGCTACCCTGAACAGTAGCTCATAGAGTAATTCATCGACACGAAGTGCGTTAACATTCATTTTAAAATAAATAATTTGGTCAAAATGTTAGAGAATTGCAGGTTGCACAGCTGATGTAATACCAAAGTCGAGCCCCACACGTTTGGCGTTAGTGAAACAATAAAGAAGCCAACCTGCGATCGATCACTAATAATAATCAATGGTGACAATGGTAGTATAATCGCAGATCAACCCCCTTATCATTTATACACCACGGTAGCTCTGAAATGTTCTTACTCACCGCAATGACCTAGCTAGCTTCAAATTCGGTGGCCTTGGGTCGCAGATTTCTATCATCAGCTGAACTGCTGCAAGCTCTTTTAATAATAAGAAAAACACAGGGCGCCAGAAATCACAGATGTCGAGAAATAAATAAAATTACAGCAACAATTAGGTTTATTTGGTTAATAAATAATAGTTGCTTGCAACATCGTAATTAGGTCTGTAAATTGTTTATCACAAAGTTTAAATACAGTATATAACTAATGCTGAAAATGCAGCACGCACAAAAAATATGTGAACCTCTTTTGGGCTCTTGGATTGAATATGATTGCAATTCAATGAAGGAGTAAGCTTACCACTGTCATATGTTTTAACCGTTATCTCGGTAATGATAGTAAAATGGCGTGAGGGCACTTCTTACAAAATTCTTAATACGTATTCATTAAGCAAAACTTTAAATTTGTGAATTGTAAATTTAGGAACAATTAATACATGACGTTTTAAATTTGTAAAGCGCAGTTTAAATTTGTAAATTGTAAATCTGACTTTTAAAGCAGAGATTTATGAACAATTAATACATTATGTTTTAAATTTGTAAAGCGTAGTTTAAATTTGTAAATTGTAAATCTGAAGCGTTGTTACAATCGATTCAGCCAACAATTCATAGGCGGACGTAGTTGTCAACAAACGTTGAAACACTAACCTGGGTGGTGATAAAAAAACGTTGCCGGTAGGCACTGAATTAGTCCAGGTTTATTTTAGAGATCCAGCCATCAGCAGCAGCGACCTCGTGGCCAAAGTTGATAAGGGGACAGACGCTCCGTGTTACAAACGGCAAGCCAAAATGGCATTCCAGAAAGGAGTTGCGGGTCCAAATTATTAATTATGATGCCGATTAGGACATCTAACGTGGCGTCAATCCAAATAAGAAGTCGCTTAAAAACGGCGTTTAAAAGCGGTACTTAAAAGTGGTAACTAAAAGCTGATAAGAAAGGGAAATTACTAAACTTGAATATCAAATCAAGGAGCGTAAACATACCTGATTTCAGTCATCAGCCCACAAACAAAATTAATTATCGAGATGCAAGATAGCACACGAGATGCTTTCTTGGAACGAGTTGTTCCAACCAAAGCGAAAGTTAAAAATGAGGTCGCGGACGGAAAATGATCGCGGCGGCGGGCGCAAAGAGATAACAAGTGAATTTCGGAAAAACCAAAACCAACACTTTTGCGCAAACAAGATTTGATATCGATTGAAATACAGCGAATTATAACTCAAGTGAAAATATACAAATAGGAGGAGCTAAAGATTTGTTTCAACATTTAAACATAATCGAATTTGACCTATTGTCCGCCGCCGTTTAATCGAGGCGAAGTACACTCACTTGCCAAATTTAACCTTCGTTGTACGAGACAACGCTTGGGGGGGCTTTATCCGCTTTAGTTGTGCGTAATAGTTATTAGTTAAGGCGACTCCCAGCTGGGTCTCATTCCTTTTTGCATTTACTCCTTTATAATTTGCTAGATTGTTGTACATGCCGACCACGTCGGCGCAGATGTAAAGTTTCGGTCATGTGATGTGACCTAATGTTAACTATGACTGACTTATGATTTTCCTTTGTTCTTGTGCATTTTTGTTTAAAGGTTGACTTAGTCACTGTGTCAAGATCGATGTAAGGTGAGGCCCGAGCGTGGTGAATAAGCGTTGCAGGTAGGTTGGCGCGCTTGTCGCTGCGCTGCTGTCCCCAGAGTTAGTATTTGAGAACTTTTGGCCCCGTTTAGCTTTCAAGATTCGGTTAAGCGTGGGTTTTCCCCCTATTGGATCTTGTGGCGCCTATTTATTTTGTAACACCCTATACATATCGACACGTTTGCCCTGTGGTGCCTCGTTTTTAGGACCACACCCATCTCCCTGAGCGTATTTGAGCCGCGGCCTTTAGCCTGTTTTGTAGTGATTTCCAGGGTAAGTCTGCACAAGAAAGAAGGTGAGGGGTGGAGGAAACGAACTAACAAAGAACTAGAAGAATAATATAAGGCACCTGCTCTGATAACCATTCCCAAATAGAACAGAATCAGTGGTTAGGACACAGTAAGGATGCCCGAAAATAGAAATGTGAAGAAAATATTATTTGAAGAACCACAGGGCCCCATCCGCAGAGGAAGCCCAAAAAGGAACTGGTTGCAATGTGTTGAAGAAGACCTCCGACAACTGAATGTGATTAACTGGAAGAATTTAGCAAGAAACAGAGTGCAATGGAGAGAAGTTCGTTTGTCTTTTTCCATTTCTTTCATAATTTCTTCAAAGTTCTCCCTTGAATATTTTTTGTGCTTTTCTTTATATTTTTCTTTGTCTTCGCTCCGTCCTGTAGTAAGCCATTTTAGCCTTGTTTTCTTTTTTGCATGTATCACTTGTTCACATTCATTGTCAAACCATGATTTTTTCTTTTTGCTGTTTTCTTTCCCGAGTAATGTTTCTGCTGCTTTGTTTATACTGTTCTCTATTTTCTCCCATTCTTCTTGTATACTTCTTCCTCCTGTATTTTCCTTTCTATCTCTTCTCTGTATTTTTTCTTTATCTCTTCTCGCTCTTGTTCATTTATGTTCCATCTCTTGCCTTTGGTTCTCTTCTCGCCTACTATCTCTTTTTATCTTACATTAAACAATAACTAGGAAGTGGTCGGAATCGGCATTTGTTCCCCTGAACGTTCGTACGTCCTGTATATCTTTGCTGTCTTTTTTTTGTCAGTATGTAATGAATTTGACTTTCTGACCCTACTACCTTTCCATGTAACTTTGTGTGTTATTTTATGTTTCCACTTTGTGCTCATTATGTACATCTCTGTCGCAGCTGCGAAATTGCATAGTAGTTCTCCGTTCTTGTTTGTTTTCTCATGCGCAGTATTTATATTCGCAACCTCTCCGTAACATGCTTCTCGACCAATTTGTGCATTTAGGTCACCTAATATTATTTATCTATCTTGTTTGGGTATTGTATTATATACTTATTCTAGTTTATTGTAGAATTCTTGTTTTGCTGTTAGCTCTGCCGTTTCTGTTGGCCCATAGACATTTAGAATTGACAGGTTACTTGGGTTATTTTGTATTCTTCTGTATGAAATTCTACTGTTGATCGCTTTAAATTGCATTATCTGTTTTTGCATTTTTTTCATCACAATGAAGGCTGTTCCTCCCTGGTTTTGCTTCTCTTCTCCTGCGTACCATAGTTCATATATTTCTTTGATTATTCTTCCTTGTTTGCCTCGTCTGATTTCTTGTAGCCCTGTGATGTCTAGTCGGTATGTCTCTAATTCTTTTGCTATCCCAGGTTTTAATAGTGTTTACATGTTCCATGTGCCTATTCTTATCGTTTGTTTCTTTATCATTTTTCTTCTCTGTTTTTTCTTTCTTTCCTTTTGGTTGTCGATATCAACACCATCCTCTCCGTTCTCCTGTGCTGTTTGCATTCCCATGTACAAATTTTCTTGCTATTTTTTCTGTTTTTCCCTTTCGTGGCCGTTACCATATGCATAATCCATTGCCTTAAACCCTGTCGTGTACTTTATATTCATTGTCCTTGTCCCTGCTTGTGTCGTCTTTGTGTTTGTGTCTGGTTGCTGTTACTCGTTTTTTGCTGTATCAACCCTTACCAGTCTTTCTCCTTCCTGTGATCATTCGTATTTGGCTTTGTTCATTTCCAGCTTGCGGTATCCTACTGTTATTGTCTTACCGTTGTTCTTCTCTTCTCAAGCCACTTTTCTTATTGTGAGCTGCACCATTCTCTCCTTCATTGTTAGGTCGCTATTAATGTAGATTCCATTTGGAAGCATTCGCTTTTGTTTTAGTACTTCTATTTCGTGGTCAAAATTTGCACATTTCACCATCGTTACTTTTGCTTCCGTTTTTCCCACCAGCCTAGCTTCTTCTATCTTAATATCGATCCCCAACACTTTTTGTATGAAATTAATAACCTTTTGTTCTAAATTTGTATGCTCTGGTTGCTCCTTCGCGAAATCTACCTCTTTAATTACTACTATGTGATTTCTTATTTTTTCTTTCTCTTTCTTCTCTAGTTTGCTCTCTAAATTACTGACCTTTCTCTCCATCTCTCCTCTTTCCTTTTGCCAGGTTTCCCTTTTCCTCCCACTCTGCTTTTACTTTCTTTAATTCTTCCTTTACTTCGTGAAATCAGCCTTCATGTCCTTTATTTTCGCTTTGAGATCTTTCTTTAGCTCCTCCTTTACTTTATTCAACTTTTTCAGTTGCACATTCTCTCTTCTCTTCTTTCTTGTTTACAGAGAAGCTCTAGTTTGTTGCTTTTGTGGGCTTCTCATTATCTTTGCGCTTTTTCTGAAGACTTTTAATTGTTCCTGCTCCCACTTTTTGAAAGCTTCCAAGTTTTCTGCTTCCCTTTTTGCTTTATTATGTCTTTAACACTAATCACGTTGTTAGCCCTTTCTCTCGTAATTCCCTTTTCTGCCTTTTTATTCATATGCCTCTTCTGTTAATCGTATTAGTTCTGAACCTATTCACTCTACGCCACAGCTTTGGACCTTGGTCCAAGAAGCACACTGGACCGGCGGCTTATTTTAGTGTGTGTGTTTTTCTGTTCTATACGTATTTGATTGGTATTGCGCTGGCGCTCCTGTTTTCACCTATGTAGCTGGTTGATCACCGGTTACCGTTTGTTTAACGGCACTTAAAAATGCTCCAATCTGGTGAGCTTGCTCTGTCACTTGCGTATTGCCCGCTCTGTTTTACGTGCCGCAATCGAGGGAGAATTTCGACCTTGTCTTATCAGACGCCGCGTCAAAACAAAACTTTTATAGTTTATTTTTTACTTTGTCCACATTGTTTATCACCCTAAAACTTGTCAGATTTCCTTCTTTGCAGTTACTTTCGTTGATTGCACCATCTCGTACTTCACTAATTATCTTGTAAGCCTGTTAAAACAGCAACACTTTGCGCTGGTTGTGACACACCCGCACAGTTGAAGATAGTTAAGGGTAGATACAGACTAAAACAACAAGAGTGTTACTGAAAGTTGGGTTATGGATAAAATTTCTTTTAATCAAAAATGAATTGTTTCAAGTGTGGATGTAAAGGAATAGAGGAAAAACATGTAGGAGATAAATGTTTTGCATGTGATGGTTGTCTTGAAAAGAATTCACAACTTCGGAGATAAGGGTAATGCAACTGAAAAAGGAGCGAGTGCTCAAGTTTTACTGTAGCACTTGCCTTAATACCCTGAGTGGAAATAAAGTTAATGAAACAGTGATCAAAGAAGTTATAAATGAAACCGTAAAGCAATACGATGAGAAGATTTTAAAAGGAAAAATAAACAAACCCTGCTTATGAGAATGGATGAAATGAAACTGGAGTTAAAAGGGTTGTCTGCTTTAAACGAGGCGGTAAAAGAGGTAATTGAAGATGTTAAAATTATAAAATACAATGGAGTTTCAAGGCAATATAGCGAGGTGGCCAGAAATACACCAGTTTTAATAGTAGAATCTAAAGGTTGCTCAAAAATATGTGGATATAGTTCGAAAGGAAGTTAAAAAAATTATAGATCCTGTGTTATTAGATATTGGAGTTACCATGCGACGATCAACTAAGAATGGTATCACGATTAGATGTGATGATAACAAATCGTTAGAAAAAGTTAAAAAGGACATCGAATTAAAGATTGGTGATGAGTACAATGTTAAGGTGCCAGCTAAGAAAAACCCAAAGATAAAGGTGTTAGGGGTTTTTGCTGAAGATGATAGTGAAGATATTGCTGATAGAATTATTCATCACAATAGATTAGAGAAAGATCAACCAACATTTCAGATGAATTTGATACATAGAACTAGGGCAGTTAAGGGAAAATTTAATATTATACTGGAAGTAGATTCAAATACATTTCAATGTGTAATGAAAGAAGAAATTTTAAGAATTGGTTGGTCTAGATGTAAAGTTGTCGAAATGGTTACGGTGCTTAGATGCATCAATTGTTGTAAGTACGGTCATAGTGCCAAAGTTTGCAAAAATAGAGTAGCATGTCCAAAGTGTGCATGTGAGCATAAAGAAAGTGAATGTAGTAGTAGTGAGGCTCAATGCGTGAATTGTAATGACGCGAAGAATAGGTTAGCTGTCGATGTTGATGTTAACCACCCAGTCTGGTCTATTGATTGCGAAAGTTATAAAAGAAGGAGAGAGTTTCAGATTAGGAATATTAATTATATATATAGCAATTACAGTCTGGCAAAGAGATACGAGAGTTAAATAAAGAAGGATTGCTTGTACATTTGAATGTACAAGGTTTAACAACAAATTTTGATGAGGTAGCGCAGTTACTTTTTGACATTAAACCTATTATAATGTGCCTGTCTGAAAGTCATATTACAGAAAATATTGAACAGCAGGAGATTTTAATACCGGGATATGGTGCAGTTATATGTAATTCAAATAGTCGACATACAGATGGCGTTATCATTTACATTAGTAACAATTATTGTTTTGCAATAGTAGATAATATTAGTGTCAACAAGGATTTCTGGTTTTTTATCTATACGAGTGCATATCTGTAACAAAACTTTATTGGTTGGATGTACATACAAATCACCAAGTCAACCCTTTGAAAACTTCTTCGAATTTTTTGAAGCATTGTTGAATAATGACATCTATGAAGTTGGTAATGTGACTATCTTAGGAGATCTTAATGTGCATTATACAAAAATGGAAGATAGTACTACTAGAAGGTTCAAGAATATCATACATTGGGCTGGATTTACCCAGATAATTACAGAACCAACCAGAATAGTAAATAATTGTGAAAGTTTAATTGATCTAATTGTGACAAATCGGTTGGATCTTAAACCAATTATGGATTTTAAATGGCCAAAAATTACGGATCACGATATAATTGGGACAGCTTTAATGAATAATGTTACTACTGGCAGGGATGTGAAAACATATAAAGTAAGAGACTGGTCTGATGCAAAACTGAATGCTATAAAGGAAGAATTGTTGGGAAAGACTTGGAGCTATGAATCAGTGGATGTTGATATAATATATAATACTTTTAGCACTAACGTAACAAGTGTAGTTAACCATATATCACCTGAAGGAGAGAGGACCTATATGACTCAAAAAAATGATTGGTTTGATAAAGAAATAAAAAATGCCCAGGAGTTACGTGATATGGCATATCAGCTATTTAAATTTACTCGAATGGATGTTGACAGGGAACAGTATAAACTTCACAGAAACAAAGTTGTGGGCTTAATAAGAAATAAGAAAAAAGCATATCTAGAAAGAAATATTGACTTATGTAAACAAGATAGTAGAAAGATGTGGAAAACGCTTGTATCTGGCACTAAGAAGGAAATAAGTGGAGACATAGACTTTGGAAATTATACTGGACCAATGGAATCCAAGTTTAACCAGTTTTACTGTGATAGCATCAAGAATATTGTTGAAAATATTGAAACTGTTAATGAAAATTGGAAACACGATGGATTGGATGATATCACTGTAAGTTTCAACCAATTCCAATCCATTACATTTCTTGAACTGTCTAAAATTGTCGCAAATTTAAAAAAATAAATCATCTGATATACTCAACTCAAAAATTAAAAATAATCTTTTTGACGTTATTGGATACCCTATGCTGAACTTAATAAATACATCATTATCTGTAGGTCATATACCTGAGAATCTCAAAATAAGTACAATTTGTCCAATCCCAAAAGTATTAAGGCCAAGCAAACCGGAAGAGTTTAGATGTGCTGCCAACTGAGGATAATAATCTGTTGTACATGGGACAATCTAGTTTTCGTAAACGTCACTCATGTGAAACAGCAGTGCAATATGTGTGCACAAGATGGAGAAGCGATTTAGATAAGAATATGGCTGTGTTAAGTGTATTTGTTGATCTACAGCGTGCTTTTGAAACCATTGATAGGGAAATTATGCTACAGAAATTGAAATATTATGGAATCAGGGGCACTGCCATGAAATGGTTTGATAGTTACTTGAATAATAGAGGTCACAAAACTAAAATTCAAAGTAATATATCTGAGGTTGCAGACAGTGTTTGTGGTGTTCCACAGGGCAGTGTACTTGGTCCATTGTTATTAATAATTTATGTGAATGATATTTACTTAAGTATAGATAATTGTTTTGTTAATCTCTTTGCAGACGACACTCTATTGTCGGTATCTGGTTATGTGTTGAGTGAAATAACTGAAAAACTCAATAGTGCAATAGTACAGATGGTTATATATTAATAAATTAAGACTAAATGTTACCAATACAAAATGTATGCTATTGGGTTCAAGTACTAAGTACCATCAATTTATGTTGAGTAAACTTGGAGTTACTATTAATGGGTGTAATATTGATCTCGTTAAGTCAATAAAATACCTTGGAGTTACTATTGACTCACAACTTAAATTTACTAATCATGAACTCTGTAGAAAAACCGGTAAAAAACTTGGTTTCTTTAGACGAGTTTCAACTGAACTGTCAGGGTGGGCCAGACAAGTTATTTTTAATGTGATTGTTCAGCCACATTTTACTTATTGTCAGACAGTACTCTTTATGTGCAGTAAGACTGATGTTTATAGGCTCAGTGTACTGAAAAATAAGGGAATGCGGATAGTATTGAATTGTAACTATATGACTCCAATTAATATCATGTTGGAACAGTTGCAGTGGTTGCCCTTTGAAATCACAATTGAACGCTCTGTACTGATTTGCATTCACAAGATACGGCATGGTCTGGCTCCACATTATCTAATACACTTTTTAGATGTTGGAGCTAGTTTTACTAATCACAATCTTAGAACTAAATGTAACTTTAATATCAGCAGAGTGAACAAGAGTGTTTCAATGAGGCCTATTTTTTACAATGGGTTGAGTTTATACAACAATCTTCCTGCAGAAATAAAGAATTGTGGGGGTATTAAGGGTTTTTCAAATAAAATTACTGAATACTTTAGAATAAAAAATGTATAATGTTTTGTTTATGATCTTTTTTGTAATAAATGTTTTTTTATGTAGCTAATTAGCTAAATAAACCTTTACTTACTTACTAAAAATAAATGGCTTTGACAATGGGATAGGCCCAGTGCCGTATGGGAGTTACCAATAGGGACTGACCATTTAGACAGTCACCCATTCCTTGGCCTGGTCTCACCACCATAGGATTTAGGTTTATTATTGAGATTGCCTCCTCTTGGTCCACGCATTTAAGCCAAGACTCCCCCCCCCCCACACCCTTCTATTCACGTTTGTGCACCCGTATTGACTAAAGTTTCGCAAGACCTTGCAGCTTGCCTTGCGAAACAAAGCCAAATCTGCTGAAGTATCCTCGTTCTCAAGGTACTCAAACAATACGAGCCACCAAAGAGTATGGCCATCGCGTGAATCCTTACTCGAATTCACAAGGTGCAAGGCACATTAAGCCCGAGAATGCTGGGTGTTGATCCACAAAGACTTTGCGGTCTAAGCCAAAATTCTATGTTAACAACAATAATTCGAGTAACCGTGAAAGCCTCAAACAGTATATAGTAACACAGTATTTTAGAAAATCTGAAAGAAGTAAAATTATATCTGACAAAAAACGGACAGAGTTTATTTTTTATGCATTACTACTCATTCGCATTTTATGTTTATTCAATTGTACCTTATGATATCCACCATGCAGCCTATTTTTTCAATGGTAGCCTCGTATTTTCATGTCAATCACCCTGTATAGATATATTAATATAAGGAATTTCACAAGATTAAACAGAATATAAAATTTATTTATGAACAGTTGTAAGTACAATTCATAAAAATGTAGGTACGTAACCAGAAATTTTAAATCTAAGTACTTCGCTCTATTGATCAACAGTTTTTTTCTTAAAAAGGTAGATAGGTAAGGTCTGGTATGTATACCTGCAAGCCACAATAAAATATCTGTCAAGTACGTGTTATATAACAGCTTAGATCCTAAAACCAATAGTACATTATCTAATACTTCATAGTTGCCTCGGAGAGTTTACATATTAAAACTAAACAACAAATAATGTATTTTGCTTGTAGGTAAACACATTACACAGACACGCTTTAGCAATGTGAATGTTCTAGTTCTTCAATGGCAGTGATAAAACTACATAAGAATAAAAAATCCAGTATATGTATATTCCGCAGTAATTAGCATTAAAAATGTGGCAGTTTTATTTGATAAAATGTGTCTATAAGAACACTTGATTGATTTCCTGTATGTTAAATTCAGTTCCTTCGTCAGATTTAATATAAAAACGATTTTAGCTGACTAGCAAGACTACTATTTTAAATCAAAATCAGTTTATAGTCCATTAATTACTGTAAGTTGCAAATAAAGTAAGCATTTTAAAAGTATATGTACATCTATCACATTTTAAAGCACAAATCGTGAAGTAACTATGTACAGTAGCTAAAACTCAGTCAAATAGTAACAATACACGCAGATCACTGCAGCTTGCACATGTGACTGCGCCAATTTAAAAGAACAGCGGCTAATTTTACTACTACCAAATAAGTTTTTATCTGCAGGATTTTAAGACTAGAAGATGCACTTTTACTTTAAGCTCCAGTCACAGTAACATCCAGTGATTCTTTCCATTAAAAATGTTCACTATTTGCTCGACTTGCACAGAGGTTTTGTACACTAACACTCATAGTTCTTATTTTAACCACCGAATAATTCAATTATTCATATTGGTTCACTAAATGCCACGCGTTTGGCCACAATATTTTAACATCGTTTTCTTGGCACGATTCGCCGTTTAATGCACCATATCTTCACTATATATTTTCACAGGTCATTTGTTAAGCAACGTTTCTTGTTCACTCTGCTTCGTGAGGTTCCCGGAAAGTGTGGGGTCTTTGATGCGGTTTCGCTTGAAGAATCCCACTTTCCACAGTATTAGGATCAGCAAGATCAGCAGTATTAGACCTGCTACTACTGCTAGGATGATGATCCACAGAGGCACCTCCTTCTCCAACTGGATGGACAGATCAGGATAGGCGTTTGTTTCAATCTACAAAATGGAAAAGTCTAGTTAAAACAGTTCTTTTTGGCAACATGTTAGGTCTCCAATTTAGATTACCAGAAAAAATCGAAGGGCACTTTACTAACAAATTTAAATAAGTATAAGGCAATATTTGCACTGAGGCGAGTATATGGCCATGAATACAAACAAATGTTTTCTATTTTTTTACTATTTAATCCTATTAAATATTGAGAGAGAATCACAAAACTTAAATCTAAGAAAAACAAGAAATAAAAAATGAAATACTAAAAAGATAAAATCTTAAGAAGAATCCTACAATTTACGAAATACCAGAAAACCCCCACTAAACTATGGAGCCCCTGATTCATGCATTGGTGGAGACTACCCAAAAAATGGAGATATAAATAACAAGGGAAGAACAAGATAGCAGGGGGACTCCGGTGAAAATAGGATTCACAATAAGGATAAAAAAATTAAAATGTCAAACAATGTAAAGAAACTAAAATAAACAGCACTGGGAATCAGTGAAGATTTGGATGAAAAACCCCTAGAAACAAAAAAAACTGACCCCTTACCAAATAGAAGGCAAAAAAGCAATTAATATTAAAAATAGCAAATTAGTCATAAACAACGAAGAACTTATGCAAGAGCAACTGGAAGAAACTATACAGAGAAAGACGGCAGAAAAATTATCAAAAGAAGATTAACCACTAATATCTGCCTGGCAAATACAACAAGAAAACAAGAGGAACAGTGAGCAAAACTCTAAACTAAACAAACAGAAGACGAAGAAACACAGAAAGAACTAATTCAATTCACTTTTAACAAGTCTGGAAGCCTGACGATGCAAAAATCACCATTGGATTTGGGTACTCTTATATTGACCTGAAAATAAAATTACTGAAACTTTAAGTAAAGAAATAAAATGCAGAATAGAAACAAAAAAATTACCCAATCGTACTAGATACGGTAAAAAACATAGATTGGAAGTTGGACTGTGAGAACACTATTAACAGTGGGAAAAACGGCAAAAGTACTAAAACGATGAAAAACCTTAAAATAGGCTACTAGGAATAAATGAAAGGGGACCTGGACATATCGCAGAATGGACAAAACGCCGAATCTTATTTTAATGCCCAAAACGCCGAATCGTGCCCAAAATATCGAATTCGTTAGCGTGGACAAAACGCCGAATTCTCTCTGTGGACATATCGCCGACAAAGGACAAATCGCCGAAATAGTTACCGTGGACAAAACGCCGAATTCCCTATGTGGACATATCCCCGAAAATGGACAAATCGCCGAATTAGTTATCGTGGACAAAACGCCGAATTCTGTCGGTGAACATATCGCCGAAAACGGACAAATCGCCGAATTAGTTAGCGTGGACAAAACGCCGAATCCTGTGAGTGGACATATCGCCGAAAATGCGGATATGTGGATATGGTAAAAATTAAGGTTGCGGAATATTTATTTACGACCAAACAAACCGCGAGAATTATTTTGTAGTCGTTACGTTTTGTTGTAATTATTTTTAAATTACAACAGTAATAAATTTAGCTAGCAATAAATTGCTGCCAGCATAAATAACACACCTAAAATCTAATAGTGGATGTTCTAACTACAATTTTTTATATCTCGTGCGATTTTTATGATTTAGTATTAGGGGTGGTCTCATTTTGGTCCTTATGCTGGGACCGGTGACCGATATACCGAGTTATTTTTAACTTAGTAAAAATCCAAAAAGTGCTATTTTCGGATATTAAGTAAGATTTCAATGAGATTTTTTAGCGTGTGTTGGTTTTAGCTAACTGAACAATCGTAAGGACAGGAATTTTTTTTTAAACTTTCGCAAAGAGTTAGTTTTTCAATTTTCTAAATATTTTTCAAGGTTCAATTTTTTTAAATGACGACGTTTTTAATGCAAGGCGCTTTTTTGGAGAAATATTTTTCAATGATAATTAATATCTATTTAAATGGCTTCTAAAACTCTAATCTGTCCTTGTTAATGAATTACTGTTACAAGAATCCTGCAAATGTTCTTTTACAGTTGTATTAATGAGGACATTTTCTAAGATGTGAGCAAACGAAAGTGAAATCAAGTTTGGTTTTGAAAATTAAACATATGTCAATTATTAATTCACATTATATTGACGTTTTAGAATACACATACATAACCTAAACCATTGCATAACTGTCAAATCTAAATTTTATTTGAAAATTAATATAAAAGCTAACACTTAAACAATGTTACATCTGCTACATCAATAAATACCTATTAAGTTATAAGAACTGCTGAAAGTGTTTGCAGCGTACATAAATCAAACAAGTAGAGACACTCACTGTCAGTTCCTTTGATGTCAAAATACCGATTTGGATGACCTTGAACGGCTCCTGGGGGGTATTTTCCGATAGTACTAACAGATGGCGCCACTAACTGGCCAGTAACTGGCTCTGATTGGTAGAACTTTGTTCTGCAATCTGATTGTCAAGCTTAGAAATACCCCCTAAGGTACTGTCCCAGGCATAGGTTTCAACATTTGGCATGAGTGTCTCTACTTGTTTGATTTATGTACGCTGGTGTTTATTGATTAAACATGTGTAATTTAAAATTTAAACAACTTGACAGTATTACTATTATAACTGTCATATTTAAATTAAAAACATCAGAAGTAATAGAGCACATGACTTAATTTTTTCAAAGCCAAGCTTGATTTCGTTTTCATTTGCTCATATGCTATATCCAGTTTACACGTTCTAAACATTTATTATTTTTTCTTCAAAAATTTGAGCCAGAATTTTGTATTTAGATAGAAAATCACATTTTAAACAACTTTTTCTTGTAATTTTTTCTCTATCTTGGCTAGTATATGCATTTTTTGCAATTATTTTCCAAAAATGTAAAATTTGAGAGATAACGGAAGTCACGTGACTACTTTTGTTTGGTCCAATTGTAATGTTTTGCAACCACCTCCAACGCCAGGGTTTTGATTTTCCAAAAAACTCTATTAAATAAAATTGTTTCCCATTTGATGCCAACAGTTAGGCGATCACTGTGTATACTACAAGTTATAATCTAATAAATTAAAGTGATAGGTAATTAGCCGTCATTGAATCCAAAATGTCAGACTTTATTTTTTTTTTATTAAAAAAACTAAACATGATTTTGTTGGGTATCAAATTAACGGCAATCGATTATACAAAACAAATACCAAACTTACAAAGTGTTTAAGTGCAATTTCTAAAATATTTCCGGAAACAATCTACTCACTGTCTTGTTTCCTTCCCCGTAGTATTTGTATATGAACACCCAGCATTTTCTGGCTTAATGTGCCTTGCACCTTGTGAAGTCGAGCAAAAGCCCGCGCGATGGTCATGCTCTTTGGTGGCTTGTGTTGTTTGAGTATGTTGAGAACGAGGATACTTAAGCAGATTTGGCCGTTTTGCTGTTTGTGCATCCATATTCACTAACGTTTCGCAAGACCTTGCAGTTTGCATCATCAGAGTGAAAGTCGCACTTTCACTCTGATGTGGTTGCTATCACATACTTTGGAATCGTGGACAGACATAGTTAATAGCATTTTTTTATTGGATATATAAGTCTGACTAAAATTTGCCATTGCGCCTAGCAACCATATTATGTCGAATTTTAGAGATATTTGACTCAGAGTGGTTTTCGATATGAGGGAATTTCAATACTTCGTGTCGAAATAATTGCAAGAATTGCATTTACTAGCCAAGATAGAGACAAAAAAATACAGAAAATTGGTTTAAAATGTGGTTTTCTATCTAAATACAATATTATTGCTCAAAATTTTGAACAAAAAATCGTAAATGTTTAGAACACGTAAACTGGATAACGAAAAATCTCATTAAGACAACTGATAAAGAACATTTACAGGATTGTTGTAAAAGTAATTCATTAACAAGGACAGATTAGAGTTTTAGATATTAATTATCATTGCAAAATATTTCTCCTAAAAAGCGCCTTGCATCAAAAACGTAATAACATATTACTTTGGAGTAACTAAAAAAATCTAAAGGAATAATTAACATTTTCTCTTATTTTTCAAAATATAAATCTTAGTCTTCACCTAAAAAAATTGAATTTTTAAATCAAGTCTTGGTATGTGAAATCTTGAAAGACATTTAGAAAATTGAAAAATTATTTTTTGCGAAAGTTAAAGTTAGCTAAAACTAACACACGCTAAAAAAATCTCATTGAAATCTTATGTAAGTTCCAAACTAGCACTTTTTTTGATAATTTTGAAAAACGTCATTTTCTAACTAAGTAAAAATAACTCAGTATATCGGTTGCGGGTCCCGCATAAGGAACAAGATGAGACCACCCCTAATACTAAAAAACAAAAATGTGCACGAGATATAAAAAAAATTGTAGTTAGAACATCCACTATTAGATTATAGGTGTGTTATTTATGCTGGCAGGCATTGCTAGCTAAATTTATTACTGTTGTAATTTAAAAATAATTACAACAAAACGTAACCACTTCAAAACAATTTTCGCTATTTGTTTGGTCGTAAATAAATATTCCGCAAACTTAATTTTTACCATATCCACCACAGGATTCGGTGATTTCGTCTTTTTCGGCGTTTAGTCCACGCCAACTAAATCGGCTTTTTGGGCTTTTTCGGCGATATTTTCACTCACAGGATTCGGCGTTTTGTTCACGCTAACTAATTTGGCGATTTGTCCGTTTTCGGCGATCTGTCCACCGACAGAATTCGGCGTTTTGGGCAAATTCGGCGTTTTGTCCACGCTAACTAATTCGGCGATTTGTTCATTTTCGGCGATATGTCCACCGACAGTATTCGGCGTTTTGGGCATTTACGGCGTTTTGTCCACGGTAACTAATTCGGCGATTTGCCCGTTTTCGGCGATATGTCCACCAACAGCATTCGGCGTTTTGGGCAAATTCGGTGTTTTGTCCACGCTAACTATTTCGGCGATTTGTCCATTTTCGGCGATATGTCCACAGAGAGAATTCGGCGTTTTGTCCACGGTAACTATTTCGGTGATTTGTCCATTTTCGGCGATCTGTCCACCGACAGTATTCGGCGTTTTGGGCATTTTCGGCGTTTTGTCCACGCTAACGAATTCGGCGTTTTGGGCACGATTTGGCGTTTTGGGCACGATTTGGCGTTTTGGGCATTAAAATAAGAATTGACGTTTTGTCCATTCGGCTTTATGTCCTAGACCAAATGAAAGCATATGGACTGGACAAGGAAAAAGTAACCAGCGAAGAGACAATAATATATTCAGGTAACCAGTGGTCGGAATGTACCGGAACGGACCGGAACGGCGTTCCGGTTCGTGAAATATTATCAAGAGTCGTTCCGTCTCGTGAAATTTCATCAAAATCCGTTCCGTTTCGTGAAAAATTTTCCAAAAAGAGATGGAAAAGAAAGAGGCAAAAATAGCGGCGTTCACAGAATGATTGCATCGTTACAATTTGTCAGCAACCTTAGCGCAATAGTCTGATGTTCTCGATGAATTGAGCGAAATGTATTATCTGTTATGTTACCTTACAATATTTAGAGTTTTGAATTTTGTTGAATTATTTTGATTTTATTGCCTCTTATTGAGTTATTCTAGAAGGAAATGAATAAACTTTATTTTGTTGTATTTATACCGTTCTTGTTTTTTTTTAATTAGGGTCTTTTCACTTTGAAATAAAATATTAAATTAAACTGGTTTGTGTCGACTATTGACGGAAAAACACATATTATTATCAACATTATTATTATTTTCCGCGAAAATTTTCGCCTGCGGCTAACACGGGGGGGCATACCCCCCGGTCCCCCCCGACAGCGTTCCGGTTCGTCAAAGTTTACATTCCAAAAACTGCAGGTAACCACGGAGAAAACCCTGAGCACACCAAATGGGTGGCATTTATATTATGTCAGAAAGCCAAACGCACTACTAGAATGGCAACCCTTCTCAAAAAGGACAGTGAGGGCAAGATTTTCTACGAATGCCATAAAAATTACAATCATAAACGTATACACCCCAAGAAATTAACCAGATTAAGTAGATAAAGCCAGATTTATTTTATGAACAACTACAAAAAACCATAAACGAAAACTGCAAAGGAGATATGGAAGTTTTACCAGGAAATCTCTTCAAACACCATCGTTTTCATCATTAATTGAATATTTGGATTTTGCAGATGACAAAAATGCTAGAATTAATAAGAAAACTAACACAAGAAGTAAGAAAAATGGATTTTAACATAAACACATAAAAAAACAGTCTCTGTAAACAACATGGAGAAAATAAATATAAATATAAATGCTCCAAAATGTCAATTCTGCAACCTGGAAAAGAACAAGAGACATGGAGTTAAATGAAATAAAGAAAACTTGGAACTAGATGAAAACCGACGCCCCGAACATAAAATTATAGAAAAAAATTTTGTAGTCCTATACTTCAAATGGAGTTGAAAGGAATGAAGAGAGGGAGATTAAGTATTGATAAGGCTCCTGGAAGCACGATAACTTCTAATAATGATGAGCAGACAAAAATTAATATTAAACGATGAAAATGATGAAACAATGTTTGATGATGAAGAATATTTTAATTTTTTTAATTTATTTATTTAAGCTACGACCAACAGTTACACAAAACCAATTACAGGTTACAGCATATCATATGCAAAGTGCGTTAAAAAAACCGTTATCAAGTGGCCTTGTATCAAAAAACAATGTTTGAAAGTTATGTCGTAACTTACGTTGCATTTTGGGTAAAGCGATGTAATTTTATTTATGTTAATACAATTTTTATTTTGGTATGTGTTTATTTATTTAGTTACTTTATTTATTTAGTTATCTATTATTTATTCATTACAGTTTGTTATTAATTATTGTTAAATAAGTTGGGCATTATTGTTGGAACCTTTAATTTAGTTTTTGTATTTTATTTCATTTGTTTGGTTGTATTAGCTTCTGCTAAATAAATTCTATTATTATTATTATAATCACCGACATGCAGTCATAAGACAAAATCTAGTTCAAAGCCCGCGCAATAATTTTTTTTAACGAACACTAACATGCGAGTCACAAAAATTGGCTTTGAAAATTGAAACATATGTCGATTATTAATTCACATTATGTTATTGTTCTAGAATGAATACACGTACATAACCTAAACGATTGCATAACTGTAAGCGATTGACATGATTTAATTTTTTCAAGGCCAAGCTTGATTTCATTTTCATTTGCTCACATGTTACGTTTCTTCTTTTAAATACAGCAAAATATCATTAAGAAAAGTTGTCCATAATGTAAAATAATAGTCCAAAATTGAAATTCCAAAATGTTTCTTCAATAATTATGCCTCTTGTTTTATTTACCTGTACACACACTGTATTGAGGCTTTGACTAGAGACTATCAACAACATTTTAGAACTACAAGATGTCATATCAACAATATTGTGTGTTCCAAAAAAAATCATTTAGGGTAGGCCTTAGAAATAAAGATAGAAAAGGATGCGAAAACAACTTCAATAATTATACTGACCAGAGAAATGCACGAAAGAACAAGAGAAAGAGGAAGACTGAGAGCGGGATGGTTCGACAATGTAAAAGAAGATCTAAAAGCGTTAGGAATAGTAGACTGGACGGAAAAGGCCAAGAATTGTAAAGTATGGAAGGAAATACGAATCAAGCCATAGGCTTTCAAGGCCCCTATAGCTGAACTATATATACTAGAAAATCCAACTAGGAATTCAAACTTTGAAGGTACTACAAATATTATGAATGTCCAAATTCCAGCCTATATTGATGATGTTGCAGTTATTAATTATCTATATACAGGGTGATTATAAATGCTTTTCCATCAAGTTCCCTTTGAAAAATGTGTGGTATGAATAATATATTGATGACACTGTAAGTGTATGTGAGCAAAACCTTACCTGCTAACCTCGAATTTGACACAGACTTACAGTACCACCAGCATATTATTCATACAACGAATATTTCAAAGGGAACTTGATGGAAAAGCATTTATGATCACCCGGTATAAAGTATAGTATGAGTATGAATGAGGAACTTTTGATGACAAGATTACAAATTTGAAGTATAATTCAGAAATTTAAATATTTAGGCACAATTTGTATTAAAAACCATACTGAAAGGGCAACAACAAATTTAAAAAAATAATACAGTAAAGCATATTTTGCAAATTAAAAATATATTGCAATGGTCTTTAGCCCTCAAAGCAGCTCTGGTAGCAGTGCGAACAAATTAAATCAAAATAGAAAAGCACAGAGTTGATAGAATTCACACATCTGTATAATTTTCACATAAGTCGTCAATACGAAATTACATGGACAAATTGAGCCATTATTATTGGAAATAAATTAAATGCTAGAAGGAAATGAAGCTTGATTATCACAAGGGTGTGCAGTTCTTAAAGTAATTTAGTTAAACTTATGGCATTATTTAAAATATGCAGAGAAAAAGCAAGTTCTTATAGAGAGCAATAATTAACTGTGTGTCGCAAATGAATTTGAACTAGAGTAAATAAAATAATAATTTCTTTGAGCAAATTAAACAAAGGTTAGGGAGGCTGAAGGCTTATGAAAGAATGGGGTAAAAGAACCCAAAGGCAGATTTAGACGGCGAATCATGAATTAAAAATGGATCAACAAGAATTCGAAAATAGCTGGATTTAAAATGTGTATTGGTTTGGGAGTACCTAAGTGAAAGCGGAACTTACATTGAACTCTAAAGTAGCTAAAGAGGAAATGAACGAAAGGAGGCAGTGATCAGTGAAATGAGTGAACAAAAGGGCCTGTTAATTAGCGAAACGCGAGTGGAAATCAAAGGACAATAACCATAAACTTACAAAGACAATTTTATAGAATTAAGTTTAATTGTTAAAATGTATTAAATTTAATATTTAATTTGTAAAGATTCTGATTTGACACAGTTTGAATTTCCTGTTTAATTTTGGTAGATTGTTTTTTGTTTATAACGAACAAGGGGATTAACAAATGAATAAAAATTGCCGGTGGACAGCTTAAATTGTGGCTGGTTTTTAATTTCAATTTTCATACCCTTTACATTAATTTACAGCCACAAAATTGCACCAAAGTGTTTATAACGTGTCACTGTTCGTGCACAAATAAAGGCAATAAAATCCTTCACCTAAAGTTAAATTCATCTTCGGCCATCGTTCCGTTCCTGACGACCGAGCTTTGACAAGTCATTTCGGGCCATTCGAGGACACCCAGGGGCAATATTGGAGTTCCTGCACTAGCAGCCGAGGCCTACGAGGGCTATACCAGCATCGCACATCTGGCAACCGACCGCAAGAGAAGGTGTGAGGAATTTTCACCTGCGGAACCTCAATGGAGACCATCTGGGGAAAATTCAAAAGCTGCGCTGCGGAGCCGATATAAGCAGAATCCAGGACTTCGGAACGTTTTAAAACTGCTATAACCGCCATCAGAAAGTTGGGTTGGAAAATTTGAGATTCTTCCTAATTTACCGAAACAAAAGCCTAATTTTCGATTTGCAAAACAATTGCTAGAGCGACGCGTAGATTGAGCGCGATAATTTAAATCTTACCGAGTTCGTTTGCTCATTCGAATTGCAGTAAACAAACAATTAAACTTTCAGGCGACTTGCACTCAGTTAAATGTCTCTGTAGAACGTCAATTTTAGACTGAGTTAGTTACAAGGTTATGGTAGAGCATTTGAACTACGCATTTCAGTGGCGTACAATTTTATTAACAAGAAGGAACCTCAGACCCGTAAAGATATTTGAGTTTTTCGTGCTTAATTCTGGTGCTAGCCAAATTACTAATTACGGATTGGTGAATTTGAAATAAAAGGGCAAAAGACGATTAACACTTGAATAGAACGAACCACGTAAATATTATTAGTCAGTCAAATATTGATTTTAAATAAGAACCAACGTAAACAAAAAGGTTTGTAGTGATCTTTTGTATTTGAATTATTTGTTTACATATTATTAAACATTAAAGACAAGGATCATTGCAATATAAATAGTCAACTTTTAAATAAAAAAGCAAAACTGCAAATTTAGAAATGCATTAGGCTAATAGATTAACAGATTTTATTTTTTACTTTATAGTTATTTCATGTTAAGTTATCTTTACAATTTTTAATGAAGAATTCATATATTCTACACAGAAAACTAGCTAGGTATTATTAAAGTTGTTACACAGTATGAAGACAAAAAAAAAATAGAAAACTTTTCTAACACTAATACTTAATGAAGTTATGTAACTGACCTAACAGGAGCAACCAGCCTAAAGAGTTACATAAATTAGATATTATTATACTCACTAATGTAATAGGTGTGCTTCTTTCATGCAACTCTACGGTGGGCTCCAGAAGTGTAATGTTTCCATATGAAACTATGCGCACCCAATCTATCTGACTGTAATCTTCAACGAAAGTGGAGTTCCACAGCCGTGACTTTATTTGAATAGTGGACAGCCGTCCTTTGGCAAATTTTGGAAATTCACAATAGATCGTTACACATTTTGCTGTGTTTGTTCTGCAATCCTATAAGTAGACAGAGCAAAAACAATGTTGTCACTGAAAAGATATAACAATGAAATCCTAACAAATTAACTCACCATTGTTACAACTTTTCTCTTTTTCCCATCCCGTCCAACAACAACGTCAGGAGGGACCACATATTCAGCATCTCGACGTCTTCGAATGAGTCTCCTTAGAAACGATTCGTTTTCTTGGTTATCCTGGTTGTTCAAGGAACCAAACGTATCAATCGCGTTCTCTGATGCAAAATCGTACGTGTTGTCTGATATTCTACTGTGAGAAGTTTCTGATTTGCTATAAGAACTTTCCGATTTGCTATAAGAACTTTCCGATGTTCTGGTGTAAGAACTTTCAGAGGAATTTTCATAAGGCGACGAATAATTGTATGAAATTGGCGGTGCTGCCTCCAAAGCAAGCTTCGTAAGGTTGAGCATGTTGACTGCATTTGCTGGATCCAAGTAGCAATGGTCCCCTTTTTTCCCTAAAATTTAGAGTGGAATATTTAGTAACTGTTTAGACTCTAACAATACTATGTATAAAATAATTTAAAGAAGCACTGCATTATTAACTTATAAACTTAAAGATGCTGGGTGGTTAAATATGATCAACGGCGACTCTTTCATCGCTCCGTTTTGTATTATAAAATTCTGCTATTTAAGACTCCACTGTACTTATATAACAAAATCTCATTTCGTACAGATGTGCATAATTTGAATTTGAGGTTTAGGGGTAATATCACTGTTCCATTACGTTACAGTGAATTTGGAAAACGACGTTATCTATATAACATTGCGAAATGGTTTGGTGACTTGCCAGTACACCTCAAAGTACAAACACTATCTTTATCCTCGTTTAGGTGCCAGCTCAGCAAAACACTTCATTCAAGACACATTTAACGTGTTCCCCTATTTATTATTTTTTTAATGCGCTGTGGTTTTCGGGCAACAGTGAAGGCAAAGCCACACTATATTTTTAGTATTGTGTGTTTTTGTTGTTTTTGCAACGTAGGGTTAGGTGGAAAAACAGCTCACTGCTTCTGCTTTGAGCTGAATCTCGCCCTCCATATATTTTTTCTTTATTATTAATGATTGAATATAAGTATTTTTTTTCTTTTTATGTAAATTGTGATCCAGTGTTATATGTGTAAATAAAGACATTATTATTATTATTATTATTATTAAATGCATATTTTAATCAAAAGAAAATCTGAATAAAAAATGGCTAACCATCTGTTATATTGACATCTTCAAGATATAGCAACCACTTCCCTTGTGGCTTATCATTTCCAACTTGCCAAGGCCACGAAATTACCACCATTAGATCAGCATGCTTCATTGGACCAAACTGCTGAATCTGATATGAATGCACTACAGCCGTACCAATGTCGTCAAATGTTTCCATAGCCGATTCACCCTTAATATCGCCACTATAGACAACTGTTTTGGTAAAGTTGGCACTGAAAGGTATTTCAATTATTTCCTATTCTAGTTGTAGCCGAAATTAAAATTTACCTGCTGAGTTTGACCTCAACTTTTCGACTTATGAGTGCAACTAACTGGGCTGCAGTCTGCTTCGAAAGTTCTTCCGAAGTTGAATTTACAAATACTGAGAATTCCAATTCGTTTTCCACACTTCCTCTGCTTTGGTTTGCAATGTCCTTTGTTTCAAAGCGCAACTGGACGTTCAATGATTTATTGGTGTGAAGGGGATTGCCCAGGTCACAGGAGACTACCGTCTCGTTCTTTTTGGAGCACTTGAAACTTCTCTAAAATGTTTATATCAGTCTCAATGTGTCTATGTTGGAGTTGTATATAAGTACCGATTTATTAACAATATCGATATATTGTACGGAGAGAGGATGAATAATGAACACTTTGGCTTCATATGCAGGGTCACCACTGTTCGTCACATTTATTTCCACATGAAATTCCTCGAGGCTGCCCAGTGTGAGTATGTATTGTTTGTCGATAGTTTCTACAAAAATTCAAAAATTAAACTTTATGATAATTGATGCTGTAAACATCCAAGTTACTATTTAAAAGTAATCCAGCTGTCATCATCATGTTGCTCTGACAAATATCGTCTGATCCACAATCTTTCTGGAATGTAGCTTCAAAATTCTTCACTGATGTCCGGTTTAAAATTGCAGAATGGGGCTCATTGTTTGCAATTGTATAATTTAGTCGAAACTGAAAAGTTTTAAAATTGTACTTCCGTACAACTCAAGAAGGTTACTCACTTTAATTGGTGTTAAGATATCTCTTGTGGTATTTCTGAAATAAACAGTCTCATCTTGGCAGTACGACCTTTGGTTGCTTTGCAGAGCAACGTGACGGAACAAATAGTTATGCTCAATATTGGGATCGTCCGCTTTGAACCAAATTCTGGAGACGCCTTTATCAAATACTTCCCTTAGATGGCACCTGATTGTGACATTGTCCACCCTACGCTCTGCCGAGTTGATTGTAAAGCACACTTTAAAAGAGAAACTACAACAGAAACATGTGGACTGCAGACAACAGGATGGTTTACTGTTTACCATTTATGGGGAGTGGTGGGGTCCTTAGAACAGCCAGGGTGTGCTGTATTAATATTCTTGAGTTCTTTTCCTGTGACTTCAATATTAATATCAAAAATTGGGCGAGTTCTAAAGAAAAGAACAACGTCCGAGTCATAGGCTCCTGCCAGCAAATCTGGATAGCCGTTGTTGTCCATGTCCATTCCTCCACTCAAGGAATAACCTAGTGTTCTAGCACCTGGTAGCCCATAGATTTTCTAAAACACGAAATTACAGACATAAATTCACATGACTTGGTAAAATTGTTGCATGTCGCCAAAAATTGCACAGAAACTTTGTAAAAGTTGAAACGTTCTAAGTCCTACAATGCAGTTAAATTTATAACCACATACTTTGTCAGAGGATTCTCCCTTCTGTACGATTAGCAGAAATGTTTAGATCAGTAATGATGCTTTATTAGTGAGTCGTGTCCACTACAATGCAGAAGATTAGCTCAATAATTCTTACCGATTTGATTAATAAAATGTCATTCGAATTAATAGAAGACATTTGGTGGCAGCTAATTTAAATTATTTAAATCAAAGGGGTATAAATATCCTTTCAGCCCCATATTTTTTATTTTCACTTCTTTATCATCTTGAGGAAATAATATAGTTCTACATTTCAAAATGTCTGAAAGGAATTTTTACTTTTTCCTCATAAAAAATTTTTTATCGCTAAAGAGACGAAAATTAATGAAATTAAACAATAGTTGAACAAAGTATAAATTTTGCTACTCTGACATTTTAATTAGTTATATTTGGTGCAAGCTTTTTGGTTCGTGTGTTGTTCAAATAGTGCCTTACCTAGAACAGTAATTGTGTTTAATGAATTCCTCAAAAAGTACCATCAGTTTAAGTTATATTTGATTATAATAAATTTAATAAATACAGCTCAGAGATTGTGGTTATGTATTCGACATCTGACGTTTGTTGTGTTATGAGCATGTAAAAGCAAATGTCACCAATCTTGTAAAGCAAATAGTTACCAAAAACAGTGTTATAATGGACTCCATTGTAGCACTGTTTTCGGTATAATATTAACCATATTGTGACATCAAAGGAGATAAAACAATGTTTTTTGGGTTTCAGGGGACTAGAAAATAAAACGTGAAGATCTGTTGAAAACCCAATTTAGAATTTTTGAGGTGAATCCAATACTTCGTTTATTGTAAAAGGAAGTAAAAAGCAATCTTGGTTTGCTACACTTTTTATTAATACACCTAAACGTCAAAAATTGTCAGTGATAGAAAAAATAGCCACTACACATAGTGGACGTTGTTACATGACCAAACATCGAAATCAGATCATTTTTGGCTTTGTGGTCGTTCCTATTGACCACAACGCATTGTGTGCAGTGGGAAAACTACCATGATGCATTCTGGACAATTTAAAACACTCACAAACCAATACTACTGTTGGTAATTAGCAGGATAGACGGGAATAACTTAAAATTAGATAATATTACTTAAGTCTGAACTTATTTATTTATGAAATAATACCAACAAAGGGAAAAGAAAAAAGTTAACCACACCACTTTAAATTCAGAACACCTCGTGGCTGTTTCACATTGCACACAACTGGTTATGGTCATTAAAAACGACCACATAGGGAAAAAATGATCTAATTTTGGTATTTGAGAGCAACATAAATATACTAATACAAGCTGCAGTCCTTAATGTAAACCTTATTAATAAGTGTATTAAGCCTGGCTGCTTAATTCTTGTTTTTAAAAATTCAAATCTATGAGTACATCTTCTAGAATTTTTATTATACAGGGTGTAATGTGTTTTTCTGAATTCAGCCAACTTATAAAACTACTAACGACATCCTTTCTGCTCTTTCGTAATTATGTTACAGTGATCTGCAAATGCAGGTCCTCATTTAAAGATTTTGCTTAGTGCATGTCATGCTTAGTTAAGTTTTGCCACTGGCTAACAAGCAGCCGCTTCAGGTATCATTTTGAAGTTCGTCGCTTATCAATTACGTCACGGCTCAAACTGTAATTCGATACTTGTTGACGTCCGATTGTCCGCTATTCAGGGACATTTCCCAAGAAATTTTGCCAGCTAAATGGACGTATGTGCCAAAAAAACGCCGATTCAGCGCCACGTGCGCCCATGCAGGTATTCCGCATAAGCATTTTCTGCTCAGTGCTTTTCCGTTAAAGTCCCAAAGCTGCGGGTGCGAGAAAGCGCCCACGGTCTTTAGAGTGATATAGGCTGTAGTGTAGAGTTCGTATCGAGTACTGGAAACTGCAGCTATCAGCTTGCTAGAGTATCCACATTCACAGAGTTGTGATAGCTGACGTAAACAAACAAAACTGAGTGCTTCTTTCTGTCTCAGAATGGAGAATTGCACTCAAGGCTTATTCACACCGTATGATGGCAATAAAATAAAAAGCAAGGTTAAACTTCAGTAACTGTTTTACTGTACTTTTGCAAGTTGATATCCGTTACTTCGGATCTTGTCAGGTAACGAGTGCACCAAATAGTTACTTTTTCAACATCACTAGTAGGCTGAGACGCTTAATGTTAGTGGGTGGGAGACGTAACTTCCTGCTTAAGTTTACCGCGAATGAGCTACAAGTCAGTTAGCACCAACAGTCGAAGCAAGCTAGATGTTGAGCGCTGCGACCCCGAGTACGAACATATGTCAGTGTGCGCCGTTGGGGTGGCTAATTTATAAGCTACCAAGAACTACTGCAGTGCTTTTGAGATTTCTTGTGCCGTTTGCCGTTGGCCCCTAAATTAATATTTGGGGCCATCCAAGCTTGGTGCCCGCTGAGGAAATTCGTGGCAGTTGTTGAGTTGTAATGAACATTCCGGCCTGTTGTGTACAAGCTTCTGTGTGGGAACAAGCGTTGTGTCATATCGTTTGTCATGGTAGCTTGCTAATTATTTTCAGACTAATTACGGATTTGAACGTCGCCAATTCTCCCGTTAATGAAAGGGAAACACATGTGTTATTCTTGTCATCCCTTAAGATGATCTAACAGATAGCTAACAGTAAACCCAGGGCGTTTGTTTAACCAACGTCGTGTCTGCACTGTATGTCCACAATGGCCCAAAGTTGGTATGGTCAGTCATTTTTTGGTAAAGCATCCCCTATTAAGGCAACTTCGTTTAAGCACAGGTATTCAGCTGTAATTTAGATAATAAGGTGTTTATCGAAGTCCGAATATTTCAGTGTGTTTAAACTAAAAAACGTTTATTTGATTAGTAACATACTTTTGCTTAAAGTCGCTGCATGCTGTTGTTGTAAAGTCGTGTTTATACCGTAACAAGGCCAATTCAAAATTCCAGCAACAAACTTTAATAGTGTTCCCAGCAGTTGAAATTTAGGACAAATAAGACGAACACAAAGATTTGGTTCGACTATGAGTGTAAAAAGTTGGTGGATAAAAGGAAATAGGCAACACTAACAATGTTAACGGAACCAACTGAGATATCGAAGATAAAATACAGAGAATCCAAAAGAAAAGCTCATGCAATCTGTAGAAACAAAAAAAAGAGACATGTTAGAGAGAAAGATGGACGAGTTATAAAGGCATTTGAAGGAAAAAAGAACCAAAGAATTACAGAAAAACAAAGGTGTCAACAACAACCGCTGTATTTTAAGAATGAGGAAGGAAACATGATAGTCAAAAAGACGGAAACTTTAGAAATGTGGGTGGAACATTTCAAAAAGATTCCCAGCTGTTAGAATGTCAAAGAAATAAGAAATAATAAGAGTCCAGGTTCAGATAAGCTGCAAATCGAGCTTTTTAAAGTAGAGAGTGGGAGACTTGATTGAAACACTGTATTCACTAATCATCGAAATATGGAGGAAAAAACAAATGCCTACGGAGCGGTTGCTGTCAATAATTAACCCGGCGTATAAAAAAAAAGCACCGGATAACTAATCAAGACTAGTCTTCTAGAAGAACAAAAAATAAGTCAATACCAGGCTGGTTTTATGAGAGGAAAATTAGTGATAGATCATATATTTGTAATAAAGCAAATCGAAGAAAAGCGTGACAGGAAAAAGACCCAAGTACATGTTTTGTTTCTGTACTTTAAGCAGGCCTAGGATAGAATTAATAGAGAAGCAATATATGAGGCAATGCCTTACCTAGAACTTTAGAATTAATTAATTTAGTGAGAATGACGCTTGCGAACACTGTTAATAAAATATACGTTTTAGCAGTAGTCTATCTAAAGACTTTTGCAGTAACGTAGGGCAAGAATCCATACAAAAGCTAGGAATATAGGAAAGAAAGATCCTGCGAAAGATGTAAGAAGCAAAAAATAGAGGAACAATGGAGAAGAACAACTAACATGGAGCTCAAAGTACTGTAAAAGAAACCAGACATAACAGCTGTTATAAAGGCACAGAAAATAAGATGGCTTAGATGCGAATGACAGGAGATAGAACAACAAAAAAAGATACTGACAGAAGATCCGAGGATGAAAGGAAGACCAAAAAGAAAATGGATGGAATGTGTAGAACAAGATCTAGACAGAGTAAAAGTAGAAGACTGGAAGAATAAGATAGAGATAGAAAGGAATGAAAAAATATTGTTAACCAAGCCAAGGGTCTCATTGGCCTTTTGTGTTAAGAAATAAAAAAATAATTGAAAACCTCTTTGACATATGAGAGATAGCAGTCTATCATTATTTTGGTAGATAGTTATACCGGTTGACCAATGTCTGTTTCAACGCTTTTCTGTACTCACCACTCGCTTCATGTCATACAACTATCTTACAATTATGAAACTACTAGATGAATGGACTTTCATAACCAATTAATTAAAGAAAATAGGGAAATGACGCCAACAGTCGGTATGGAGATTTTAGAACTATAATTCTAATATAAGCCGTTCATGACCTTTTTGGGAGTTGGCTATGATTTTTTCTTTTCATGTTGGACTAACTGATTCGGTGATGTAGCGGATGCAACTTTTTTTTCTGTCAGTGTCTGTTCGACATTTTCTTGCCACCACATTGCCAGATTTATTATTTTAATATTCGTAAGAAACTAAATGATTTATCAAATGTGAAAAATTCATTTTAATTTCCGTCAAAGGAAAAGTCAAAATGCCCAAAATAATTTTGTTGCAACTAAAAATTTCCATTAAACAATCCTACTTCCAATTTAAAAAGGACAGACCAAATTTAAAAGAACGCGAGTGGATGTGGAGACTACTATCCATTCACAAAACTCGTGAACTGTCAAAACGCTGTCAAGTTGGTACCTTGTTTGAATTCTATTTTGGAACTTTTGCTTGCTCATTTTGGCAGCACTGAAATGTTTGAAATATAAAAACTTGACTTATGTCACACTTTCTTACAAAAAAAAAAATCTTCCAAATTCTTTAATTTTTGTGCATACACTTCAATTGCAATGGAACAGAAACGAAAGAGGGTTTTATTATTGGAAAGGGAAAAAAGGCTATAGTTGATTATTACAAGGAAAAACTAGAAGAAAATAGTTTTGACTTTTGACACATGTAACATAACCTTAACTTTAAATATTACTAGAAATCACTAGATCCGAAGTACCTTCCCAAAAAAAAACTGTAATTTCCAGGTACACTCAGCAAATATTTAAAAAATTTGACATTGACAGTTCATGAGTTTTGTGAATGGATAATAGAGAATATCCGGCAACAATGTACCTACCTATTCAGAAAATATAACCTTAAACTGAAAACACCCTAACCTAATACAAAAAGTGTCAATTTCCATGAGGGTGTTTAGTTACAACAGAGGTGCTGCCAACAAAATTACTAGATGGTCATAGCCTCACCTGACCCAAAAAGATCGTGAACGGCTTATAGCTTAGAATAGAAATAGTTTACATAATTGTAATATTTCACACTAAAAGACCAAGACTTTGTGTTTATGTAACATCACCTAACCATTCTTAACTTTATGATTAAAAAGCAGTAGTAAATGACAAATAGTTGAGTCATCTGCAAGGATGTGTCAGTTCAGCTTACGTATGTTATATCACGTTTATGACTAAATTTCCTTCAATGAATTTACTCAATTGCATATTTAATATTTTTTAATACATTTTTATTCATTTTTGGCTTCTGGCAGAAAAAACACTTTAAAAATATCAATATTAGTCTTGTCTTATAGTTGCTATTAAGGTAGCATTAAGCATTTACACATTGTTTTGCTTTATTGCTCAATTTATTCAAACGAATTAGTCGGTAATTATTTTCAGAAACATGATAATGATGTCATTAGTCAACACTTCTTAATTATTTACAATTTCGTTGAAAAAGTGTAACACGTTATAAACCCTATTTTTTTAATTTTTTAAGAATTAAATTTCGAGATTTGTTAGTAGGGAATAATAATATACAGTCAGACCTCGCCGTTCGCGGGGGTTATGTTCCAAAAGAATGCCGCGAAGGGCAAAACCGCGATGCGCAAGTAAACACATAAATGATAAAAACGGGGTTAGGTTCCATAAACTAGATTTATTTATACTATGCAACCTCAAAGATTAAAAAATACATAAACGTGCGTATACAAACTAAAATTCCATACGTAACATAAGTCTGCCACTTGAATCTAGAGCTCGAATGTCCATTTGTTTATTCAAGTTATAATTTTAAATTTATTTCAGGTCCGATTTGGTAATAAGAGATTCAAAGAAATAGGCTCGATAAATGTGTTTACAAGTTTGTGATAAATAATGTTATTTAGGTATTCATGACATAAACTGCATATGTCTGCTTTATTCACTTACGGCGGTCTTATGAAGGTCACTAACCTGACGTTAACTTTAAATCGCTGTTAAAATAAACAAAAGCTCATCAAAACGTTGGCGCGCTTATGGCATATTATTCATTAGTAAACAAATTTTTATGTGCTTTTGTTTATTTTAACAACGAATTAAAGTTAACGTCAGATTAGTGGTCTTTATAAGACCGGACGTTAGTGTGTGAAAGTTGAAACAGTTAACGTTGGCAATTCCATTCGCGAACGGCAAAGGAAATATCCGCGAATGTCAAAGAAAAGGGAGCACAAAGATGCCTCGCGTAGAATCAAATCAGCAAACCGCAAAGCCGCGAACGGTGAGGTCCGACTGTACCTTTTAATCTCTGTCGAATATTTTCCGCTTCCGGTTTTACCATCATATCAACTTTTTTCTTAAATTCCCAATTTTTTTGCACTATTGAAATAGTGAGAAAAATTCCCAATGTAAACAATCAAATTAGAGCCAAAATTTCGAAAAGGTAGACTGTCAAGTACAGGAAAATGGATTCTGACAATAACATTGTTGTTAGCGCTTGTAACCTACTATGTAAATTATAAAATAAAAAATATTTGAAGATTCTGGAAATAGGGCTTTTAAATGGTGCCTTTACATGACAGCATTTCTCTTGTTTCGTATTATTATGAAGAGTGCTTATCAAAACACACATTTCAACAGGCTTATACTAACACCAGTTTGGAAATTTTTAGTCTTCAGTTCACTTCTGATGTCGTAAGACACGTTTTTGCAGTTTGTTTGATAGCCATCACTATAGCTTGGAAAGCAGATTTATCTGGAAAAACGTCAGCAATTATCTCAGATCTGGTAAAACGGTTCAGTGAATTCACCCTGTTTAATTGAATCAGGATTTGCTGGTATTTTCGGAAGTAAAACTCACGTTTTGGCCGCATGAAATCTCAGGTATAGAACCGTTGATTGCCCTATCTTCAAGTGATTTTACATTTTATCGGAATTGTTTTTGGACATTCAAATAAAGTCCCACAACAAACCGTCATATTATCAGGGGCAATATAATAAACAGTATACTTATTATTTTTTATGAATATTATGAGTATAATCCCAAAGCTGAAAATACAACGAGTCCGTAGGACGACTTCTATTTTCTTGCACAGGGATTATAACGAAATGATATTCTTAAAAAATTATAGATTATTGGCGCATCACGAACTATATTTAGGAAGAGAATGTATGATTTGAAATGTATACCAGAGAGAGCGTAATACTATTTTACTATGAGAGTATCAATGCTAATGATCAATGTTTGTCCCAAACACACTTTTTGTTGCTTTTCATGCTTCAAACGCACGACCTAACCTAGAAAAATCAACTGACATTTCTAAAGTAGTTCATTTGACACGTGAAACAAAACCAAATTAGCCTGTACCAAATTGAAAATCGCAAGTCAATATAAGGGTGGCGCACGTAACTTGTCCAGTGCAGTACTTGAGTTATGCAACAATTTAATCACATTTGACGTCTGCTGACTATCTGTATATCAGTAAGGTAACCATGAATGCTAATACGATTTTTAATGTTTATGTATTCTTAGTAGCTATGATATATGTAATTTGGGTTGCATAAATTAACTACAGCAGCGGACAAGTTACGTGCACCACCCTGTATTGTTAGCATGGTAGAAGGTCCTATTAGCCAATGTCCTAAATTTAAACGATGTTGATTGGCTGAAAAAACAACAAATTATATTATCATCTAAGTACGACATAACCATTTTGAATATTATCAGTTTGACTACGTCTTACAGTTATGCCATGGTCTACTTTTCAAAATTTTAGCTCTAGGTATTTATCACATGACCTATTTTGTGTATTTTTAGAATAGTTTTTTTTTAAACATATGTATATATATTTACAAAAAAAAATAAAAAGCTAGATACCTGAGAATGAAGTGGTACAATTCCATCTTTGCCTCCTAAGTAGATATAAATGGCTCCGTGCCCTTCATAGGGGGCACCGACAGCAAGATCGTTGTAACCATCACGATTGATGTCGCCCAAATTAGTTAAAGCAAAACCAAAACGTGATTCCAATTTTCCCCTAAGTGTTACATCACTTTTACATTTTGCAGGTGGGCAATTCCTCAAATTGTAGAAAATAGAGACACCTCCTCCTATGTCTTTATCAAAATAAAACGGCGCAGACACCAGAAGATCATCAAATCTAAAAGTAGCTCTCTTAGAAACATACTCAACTGTACAGTATGACACCAACCCATCATTATTGAAGTCTGCAGAGAGTAGCTCGTAGCCAAAATTGGAAGCAAACTGGTCTCCATCGAGTATTAGCGATATATTCATCTCCAGTTCCGGCTGGTGCTTGTTAAAAATGTACACTTGGCCGTGGTCTTGGGAACGCGGAGCACCAGCTGCATAGGAAACCTTGTGTTCGTTGAAGAACTTGCCTGCAGCTACACTCATGCCTGGAAAGATCAACAATTTGGGTTTGCATATTGTTTCAGTTAAATATGGTGCATACCTAAGTAGCTGTACTTGTTAATGGGTTCTGGTTTGTCGTTGAGTGGGCCGAGATAAACATTTTTGTCCCTGAGGAGGAAGTCGCCCGAGATTGAAAGCACAAACAGGGTTCCTCTCCAAGTAAAGGGCCCTGGTGAGCCTATCAGCGCTGTGCCATCGTTTAATACTGCTAAGCTAGTTCCTGCTTGGCAGTAACCAAACTGCTGGTGTTCACTGAAATGAATATGATTAAATCCTGAAATGGACTGTACATACTTATAACACATTAATATGTTACAATAATTGACTTTAAAAATACTAGGCTGGTCCTACCGAAACACGTTTATATATCTATTTAGTTCATTATGATTTCTAACTGTTTTTCACACAGTTTCATAGTAATAACTCGCATCAAAATGGTTTGAAAAGATGAAGACTTTAAGTTCTCTGTCCAAATAGGATCAGCAAGCTGTGATTCAATTTTTAGCTGGAGAAGAGTTTACACCTCAAGAAATTCATGTGCAATAAGCAATTTTATTCAATTTCAAAGACACGAATGTTATCATTACCAGTGAATGCTATTACGAAACATTGAAACAGCTGAAAATTGATATTAGAAACAATCAGCATTCCATGATGGAATGTTTAATGTCTTTAAATATGTTTTAGTTGAATTAGCCTCGTTTTTTTTCAAATTGCTGAATAACTTTTTACATACATATTTTTTATTTGTTTATAGATATTATATACTATGATGAGGTCTAACAATGTAAGTCACAATTAGAGCTCTTCTTGACTTGTAAGTTCTCTGTAGTTAAGTATCAGTGTGGTTTCTTTGATGATTTACGTGAAGCCCTTCTCGTCTTCCAGCTTGCTAGCCTAAACATTCCACTGTTGATAAAAGACTTTTCCTTTCAATTTCCAGTGTTTTTGTGTTTTGTTTGGTTTTTCTAGTCCACTCTAGCTTCTTTTATTATTTCTTCTTCCCACTTTAGCATTCTCCGTTCTTGTTTTCTTTCAGACAGCTACTTTTCTCTAGCATCTCTTATATTTCTTTTTATCTTTACATATATCTCACGGTACTTGACTTAGTCTTTATTTTTTTACAAGTCTTCTTTGTTCCGTTTTGTATCTGCAGGCGAAATCCAAGTATTTAGTCTTTATGCGTGTAGTGTAGCATGAGATTAATTCTTCTCTCTGCAGAATTGTACTACTAATCCCTTTACCCACTTTTGCGTTAAAATCCCCTTATGACGATAGTTATTTATGATTTTCGTATTGCCCATCTTCCTCTTCATGAAATCTTCTAGTATTCCAAGTACCTATTCTCGAGCCCTGTTCAAATTGTAAGGATGTCGCTGGAGATCGACCTGAGGGGCCCTATAGTCTAAATGTGCTTGTCGTCCCCTTCTGGATCTTGATTTCCGAGTTCCATGAGCAGTAGTAGTGTTGACTCTATAATTTAATTCCATATAAACTATTCTACGGACGATAATGGGGTGGTTTCCCATTGCCTTTCCCATATAGGATAGAGGAACGATAAAATAGGTTGGTGAAGATTAAGGTTGGAACACGACTCCCTCTCGTTACTAGGTGGTGGAAGAGAATCGGCTCACATGTCCAGGGTCATTTTCCTCAAGTAGACCTATCCTCCACTGGGAGCACATACAATTTGCTGAATCGTTTAATGTCCACATTTCTTCTTGTTTATGGCCATATTTTGATTGTGGTGTAACACAAAAACTTTTCTAACTAGTCGAGTATGAAAATAATAAAACTTAGCACTAAGTGCTACCATGTGTGGAGGAGCGAGGAAATTGTGAATTAAATTATCAGACCCCACATATATTAATACAGATCTACTTCTCAATTTTAACAACGTTAACACACTTACAGCAACATAGGTCTTCCTTTGCACGGTTCCCATTGTTGTTCCCACTCGAGCTCATTGTTGAAAGAGTAGCACAACCCCAACCCATACTGGTTTAGGTTCAGGTTTTGACTCCAGATATACCTATGTGCACATACCATTACTTTACCACCCGGTCCTTGCGACCGAACATTTACCCCTAGCCACTGGCCATCTTTCTTTTCGTCGCTACCAGGCGGCCGTGGCTGCACAGGAGCCTTCTCTTCTATCTCATCGTAGTCAGAATCAGCTACAAGTATAAAATGTGAGTATTTGAGCCCTGGGTTTGCAGTTAAAGTCCAGTTTTTAATAAGTTACTGAATAATTTTAGTTGATCTGATTTGAAAGTTACAACAATATTTTATAGTGTTAATGCATGTGTAGGTTTAACTTTGATTAAAAATTGGACCATAACTATTATATGTTAGTAAATAAAACGCAGAAACCAGATAAAATAGCTGTTTGATTGCATCTGTCGGCAATTATATGGATACACTGAAGCACTGATTGTTTTCAATGTTTTCAAAATGTTTAGAGAAGAAATGTTATCCAACAGCTACCTTAAGCTTACGCTAACAATGTGTTAATGTCTGTTCTCTTGTGCAACTGAAATTTAAAATGCTTCAAAACTGTAAAAATTATACAAAGCGAATGCTCTATGTACAAGTCCTTGTAAAACGTATGATGGTATCAAACAAAGTATCACACAATATCACAACTCAGCTTCTGTTACACTTTATGGCAATTTCTCAAACGTGGTCTCCAAACGATGATCGGTTTATTAGAAAATGTTAATCGATATTAACAATGTTGTTAAATTACATAATTATTAAGATGACGTTATTTTAACAAATACGAATAAATCAAAAAGCTGGAAAACCAAACTCTACAGCATAAATGGAATGATTGATGGTTTAGTGTTTTAGATTCCACTGAACAGATCAAAAATGAGTAGTCGATAACCAATTTTGTAACTTTGTATTAGTTTCTAGACAATGTCAGTAATTAAACGAATTAACTTTTTATGGCATGCACACCGTCTGAAACCAAATTATTAACAAGATGTTATTATTGGGGTTATTTTAAGAGTAATGACGTTTAAAATAAAATAATTGTTAACGCAGTTGACCCAGCTTTTAACCGTATTTCGGGAAACGGGAAATTTGTATTTTCAAAATTAAAAATTAGACGCTTTACTGTTCTATTCTTGACCACTCCGCCAATATAAACAAATTCGTATAAATAAACCATTGACCCGGCGGTTCGGGTCGACGATCTTTATGGACGCTAACTAGTTTACGTTTGTAAAAGCAAAAATAAAACAGTAGTAAGGTCGGGCGCACAACATACTATCGAGAAACCTGCCACAAGTTTCCTTGGCCCTGCAATTGATATTTTTCTGACTGCCATTCTGTCTTGTTTGTGACTAGCAAGCATAGCGTCGTTAGAAAGACATCCACCACCAAGTCAGTTACATTTAACAGAGGTTGCAACAGCAAGAAAGAAGCATGCAGGTCGTGCAAAATTAGCAAATTACGCATGCAGGAACCAAAACAGTACCCAATTCGGTACCACATATTGGCTAGAGACCACCACTTACGCACATACTGCCCGCTGGCCACTGGACGAACGCCCCAAAAACAAAAATACAGTTACACAATAGCCCCAACAAAATATACGTAGGGCTAAAACAAAAACTACGTAGATATTCTGTTACTCAAAAATCCTGATTCTCGAGTTTTGCTATTTAAAATTCTGAAACTTCTGTACAAAAACAATTTCTGAAAGACTCAATGCGTCGTTAACTGGAAGCAAACATATACATTTTCTAACCCCTACGAAACACAGTCTAATTAACAAAAGCAAAAAACGAAATTCTAAGACAAAACAGGAAAATTGAGTAGGTGTCTATTTCTATACTATTCCATCATATGGCACATCTTGAAAACTAACTCTACTCTATGCACGAACTGTATCTATCTCTATGTGCTTTATGTATAGTTCTGAATAATTTTGATGCTGTTTTTAAATACTATTCGATCTTCAAGTTCAAATGTGGATATAGCTTTGATACAAAGGAAAACTTACACCGTCGGCCATCTGTAGGTATCTCTTCGCAGTCGGTTTGGTTTTCCATATCTCTTAGTGAGCATTTATATAACGCCCCAGATTCACGGGTAAGTGGTTGCATGTTCTGTCCCCGCGGAGCTCCCACCAATAACCTGTAAGTGAAGAAAGCAATATAGCCATTTACAATTTTAAATTAAACCTCAAAATTGATCCAAGAGATTTATTTACGACGACAAAATCATTAATAAATGGAGAAAAATTATTTTCGAAACAGCATTTCTAATCTTACGTTGTATGGTGATGCAAACCACTCAATATTCTGGTTCATTTTCAAGATATTATTATACGTATTTCATCATACTTGTCGACCCAAGAGACTTATTTATGACCAGAAAATAATTATAAAACAATGGAATAAGGTTGGTTTCGAAGAAACATTTCTAATTTTACGTCGTGGTTGTCCAGATTCTATGTGGTAGAATCTACAATCAATGTTTCCTGGTCCATCTGCAAGTTATAGTTATACATAAACATACTGACCTACGAACTTATTTACGATCAGAAAATAGTTCTTAAACATTTAAAATAGTATATTGTTATATTAGGATTAAAAGTGGCACTTTGACAAGCAATTATGTTTGCATTAGCAAGGCGAAGCGCACACCGTACAAATCAATCAATATTTTGGCTCATTTTCGTATCATTATGTTTTATCATACTCATTGAAGCAAGAAACTTATTTATGACCTGAAAGTAATTTTCCAACAATAGAATAAGGTTATTTTCGTAACAACATTTCTAATTTTATTCTATGGTTGTCCCATACTGACCCAAGGAACTTATTTATGATCAGAAAATCGTTTTAAAGCATTTAAACAAGTAGTTTTCGAAATCGCATTTCTAATTTTGCGTGGTGGTGCAAATCAATCAATAATCTGGTTCTTTTTCAACTTCACATTACGTTTTGTAAGGACATTTTTAGTTTTGTATGAACGTACGGCTAATTAGCATTAATTCCTAAATTACGACTCCACGTGTATATGGGTTTTTCGAATTATTCCGCTTGTATTTAAACATTTCGAATTATTCGCTCGCAGGCAACGGTTTTTAATGCAATCATTCTGTGTATTTCTGTTTCGGTTTGTTAGCACGCCAGAAAACCCCCTTGTTGAAATGTCGATCCGTCTGCGTGGCGCATTCTTGCATGCTTCGAGCGAAAATTTAGGAGATCGATGCCATGTGCCTGAGAGAGCAAGTCGGAGGTTTAGCTCCCGCCACTCGTCTTTCGATGCGCTGTTTTAGTGCGTTTTTGGGGCAGAATCGATCCGGCGTCGAAAGAAGCAACAAGTTGTGGAGAGCTGGTTTTCAGCCCCACGTGGCCCTTTGGCCGCGCGAGGTGTTGCGTTTGTTCAATGTGTGCCAATTATCGCCAAATGGTTCGTTCTTTGAGTATGTATGATAGGAAGTCTGAAAGGTTACTTGCAGCTGGTGTGTGTTCTATTGTACACGTAAAGTTATATCACTAAAGAATTCTGATCAGACGAGATAGATGTTGAAATGTTCTACGGCTCAGGTGATCGCTAGCATTTCTTTCTCTATTTCTTTCTTTCGCTTCTCTGTGCCTAATAATAATGATTGATTAGCTAGCATATGTTATTATTCCTGGTGATTTTCCATTAGGTTGACTGAGTACGGCTCCGAATCCCTTCGGCTCGGCACTGACAATATGTGTTGTATTTGTCGTGTGCCTGGGCTTGTCCCCCCCCCTCCCGTTCTCATTTGTTTTCTTTTACTGTCAAAGCTCGTAACGGTTGTGTTAGCGGTTTCGGCACTGTGACTATTGGGAATACCCAAGGGGCTGGACCGTCAACTCGTTCTATGATGTCGGCCCATTCAAGACGTTCCATTTTTTCGTACTACCGCTCTTACGTGGAATGGTACTCTACGATGTTGTTATGCTACAGGCTGCACCTGCAACCGTACTTTGCACTTTTATAGTTTTGTTATTCCCTTGAACAGATTTTCGAATCTATTACTACAGGTAGCTAGTGATATTTTTCACTTACTTTGCACCTTGCAGGTCAGCTCGATTAATTTCAATCGTTTTTCAGTTTTATAGCTGATAATAGACTTTCCCTGTAGCGGTCACGTAGATTTTTGTTAGTGTGTCACTGTCTCCATAGCTGATACATGTCGTTATTGTGCCTCTCATCGGTGCTGTTTGGATTGATATGGGAGTAGTTTCACACTGAATTCTTCAAGAGGTATCTTCTTCTTTAGGCTTTCATGTTTCTTGAGAAATTGATGTGAGCTGATGATCCAGAGTCGATTTGGAAATCGATGTTCGACTCCCCAAGACGTACTTCTATGTTTGGTAGATTTTTTTCGTTGTGTTTTCTTACTGCGAACACGACCTTGCCTACCTCGAAGCCTGAACTGTTCGAATAATCTTGTCTGCTTACTATATTCTTGCCTTTCCTATTGTTTCTGTTTTTTCCTGGTTCTTTTCTTGTCTTGGGTGTGGAATTGCATCATTCTACAGTGGTTCATGTTTAAACACATAACATTTTCATGCATATGGGGAACACGTGCTACACGAGAAATTTCTGTACACAAAATAAATGTATAGGTATTGTATAATAATTAAATAATTTATAATTAAATAATTTACAACACGGTGGTTCAGGAATTGTCTCGTGGTGTAGCAAATTTTTGCCAGCTAGTTCTCGAGCAGGAATGGGGGGGGGTTGTCCGGAAGCGCCACTGGTTCGAGACGGTCCAAACCAGAAAATCTACAGAACCACTTAGCTGTTTCATAAAAATAATAAAAGAAAGAAAATAACAGAGCTTGAATTAACCTAATTGTTTATTTACAGTATGTACACGTATAAACTCTGCATCATACTCAAAGAAGGCAAAACACATCTGCGATAGCAAGTATCTTAATGCATAACATTTTAAAACGTTGAGGGACGTTGAACGCGACCAAAATGCTAATCTAGGAAATAATAAATACATATAAAGTGAAACTAACTATTTCGCATTACTAAATGCACAAGGTGAATACATCGCAGTTACACATTTCTTAATTTCTCTGCACCATCGGCCAGGAGTTTCACCGGGACAAACCGTAGGTAGAATGCTTGAAATTTCATAAGAGCAGCACTAACGATATTTTCCGTTTTGAGAAATCAGATGACTAAATCGCTAGCTGTACACAAGACACCTGGTGATAGCAGGGCACAGCGGCATCCTCAGAGCAGCTATGCATGATGGTGGGCTTGAGGATGCTGTCCAAGCACGTGCAAAATTAGATGTAGTAGGCTTTTCTCCAACCGTCACACTGGGGAAAGACCTTGTGGTCCAAGCTTCGGAAGTAGCCCACATGAATTGAGGGGGGCTCAGAACTGCCTAGGAGTCGGTCCACCAGGTGTTTTAGCAAGCGACATCATAGACGAAAGGGCAGCACATGCAGAATATGGCAGAAGTAAAATGAAAAAGGCCTAAAATGACACAATATCGAAACCGGTGTCCAAACGGAACTATAAAAACATACCAAAGTTGGAAGATGGCCATACGTAAGTGATCTTGCAGAAATAAATTATTATTCCAGTATAACTGGCTTCATTCTAGCAATCTCACACAGGATTTCCTAAGACTGATCAACAGGATCCACAATAACTTTGGAATTATATTATCCACATGGAGTGAAAATTCCAGACTACATGTATAGCCCCAGAAGGAACAATCTCATGAAATCAGAGCCATAAAAATGGCCGCCGGAAATCATACTCTCAATCTATTTTGGACTAAAATGCACACACTGTTCCATTCCAAGTGCCACTAGTATCACTCGTAGTGACTACTATATCAATATTATATAGGTAGTGGATATTACCACCGTTACAGATTTTTTCATCACTTTTTGATTTATGCGTGGTATGATATAATTTCGTACTATTGCGTTTAAACAAGGCGGTCTATATAATATAGACCGCTTTGGTTAAAATCATCTATTAATATTTAGATCAGCGTTTAAAGAATCAAGTATTCGTGAAAAGGCTTCAAGAATGCACCATTTTGCTGCTGCGATCGATCTATTCGCTTCAAGAGAATCAGCTTATCGATATTGCGATTTTGGATGGGATGCACTGACGATTATTAGTAGTCGAAATTTAACACATCAAAACGGAACTCTTTGAAAATACAACCAATTTCGCTTATGGTTAACCGTGAGAGCAATTTCTGGGCATTTAAAATCGGGATCATTAGTACACCACTATTGCCTGAAACCGCAGGACTTAAAATTCGCATTGTTTTTCCAACTGTTCGGGGTAGCTGGTCACAACAGAGGGTGTGACGGATTAAACCATACTTAGGGTGGAATCGAAGATATTTCTAATCGCCTGAGGGCTGCCAGCGACCCACTAACGACAAATGGCATATCCATAATTGAATACGACAATAAGTGTTACGGCTGCTGTTTGCTGAAAGGGGAGCGAGATATCTCCATTCGTTGAGCCCCCATGTAGTTGTCAATGCTATCTTGATAACGTATCTAAGGCTATTTACCTATTAATTAGCTTCTTTTCGAATTAAATCAATAACAAGGGTTTGTTTGCAGTCGTTCAATCGTCTTCCTGCTCCAAAAAGATAGCAAAATCAGATTAACGTACACAATCACTTAAGGGAATGTCCGAAACAACGAAAGCCATCGATGTTATCTTCGGCGAAGTCGATACGGGGTAAAACAGCTCCAATTTGGCAACTTTCCACCTATTTCAGAAGATTTAGGGGGCGGCTGATAAGCGGCGGCAACGACACGACAGAGCAAGGAGCTAAGGTTACAGAAATCGACTTATTTTCGTCCTCGGCCTGACTCACCAACTTCCCCATTCATAAATTCGAAAGTGCAAAAGCAAGACGTAAACAAACCGCTGGAAGCGGAGGAAACGGGAAAATAATGAAAAACGACCACCCCCGGCTGAACCACTCAGGATTGATTTTACTAAAGGTTAACTCAGAACAGACGCCTTTGTTCAAAAACTGTGTTTAGCGGCTAATTCGAAGCGATTAAAAACAGATGAGTCCGTCATTTGATGAGCCAAATTGTTTCCATCAGAAAGTTCATCGTTCTAAATCACTTAATGCCCTTTTACGGCCAGAACAACGCCGGCCTTTTGCTCGACAGATCATACATCAACCAGTCAACACGCTCAACCCCCTTATTTATTATCGTCTCTTTCGCCGAAACGGCAGAATTTACAGAAAACCGTAGCACTGTGGTGTCACAAATAATTGGCTTGTCGCCCTTATGGGGGTGGATAACGTGACTCACCCCGAAACGCCTGTCATACCACGTTATGACATCTGCATAAGATATTATATTTGTGGATATTGATATGTTTGCAGCCCCTCTTCCTTTGTGAGTTTTATTGACACTGCTTTTACAGACGTCGCGAATTTCTGTAGATACAAAGTTCTATCTTACACGCATGAATCACTGACTGGAGGATTCAAAACGTTCCGGTAAATTTTGGCCAACGACAGTTCTCCAGACAAAGAAATTGTAGTTTTAACATCCGTCAGTGATTTTCTGATTTGTCACGGATATTTCGGGACGTTATCTCGTCCCGTTTTGAGTCAGTTTCTGAAAGCCTCCAACGAGCGCATAGCCACAGAAGTGAGTTCATGGCTAATCTAAATTTAAGAATTTTAAGATTGTCGCTTATGGGTTCTATAATTTGAATCTTGATCGTTGATAAATATTTTTTAGTGTAAGAGGACGAAATTTCCATCGCAGTGCAACCAAAATAAAATTAGCTGTTAGAGATACAAACATCTCTTGAAATTCTATATACCACTTGGTGTAATACATATAATATAATAGACTTGAAATTGAGATACTAATCATTATTTAGATTGCTGCCGTTATCCCGTCTATGCGGAAGAATTTATTCTATTTTTTGCATATACGTATCGACTTTCGTTTCTGCCGCCCCCTTATTATCTTTTCTCATATTTTTCAAATTTCTAACTAGTTATTGTGTAATATTATATAAATTTCTATCATATATCTACCAAATCTTTGATCGTACGAGTATAACAGGTTTGAATTATTCACATGACAGCTAGTCATTTCATCCACATAAATAATAAAAATGCATGGCTTCTGGATTGAGAATTTGTCCTAGTTTATTTGGTAGCAATAGTACGTAAAACCTAGTTGAAATATGAAATATGAAACTGGCATCTGGGTTCCTTTCCTGGATTGTCGATTTTATCATGTTTACTTATATAGCCACTTGACATGTACCATGTGTTCAAAAAGAAATTACATAAAAGTTGGCCATGAAAAGCAACACTAATGTCAACAGCAAGCTTTAGAAACAGCAAACTTTAGAATTTCCATATCAGATTTTAATATAAACTTATGACAACAACAACAATAACAGTTAATGAATTCTAAAGCTTCCTATTTACATTACTTTTAGTTTCCATGGCCAACCCTTATGTAATTTCTTTTTGAACACATGGTATGTACATGCTTGTTATTGTTAATCAACTTTAAGCTTTGTAATTTGGATAGTTGAATGTGCGCGGATACGGACCTATATAGTGTATGCATCGATCAGTGTTGTGTGTGTAGCGTTTGATATGGATCCTTCAACGGCGTTAGCGGAGGACGGAACCAGTAGCCAGCGGGTCTTGTCCCGAGCTGCATGTATTTAAGCGGCGAAGTGAATATCGCCAGGCGGCGAGTTAAATCTAAAGCGGCTGGAAGCCTTGCAGTAAACAGTTGCTACCTGTAAGTGTTTGTGGGTGTCACAAGCCACCATTTACACTTCAACTCAACGCCATTCACATTGTGTACAGGGTAAGCACAGAGCCGACCTAGCAGCGCCAAACCCAAAAGCGAGGGACTTCCCAATTGACCTCGTGTGTGATTCATGTACGAGCAGTGGCGGCTGCTCCTTAGGGACGCTAGCCTCCCGCCCGTCAATAGACTATATAGCATTAGAAAAACTATTCTATAATTGAAAATATATTTCATCCATCCTACCGCTATAATATAACAAGGTTTAAGTAATAAGATCCGGAGGTAGCTATTCGATAAAAGTAAGCGAATGTTACTACAATTTTGCAGCGTAATATTAACGAATAAGGACGTTATCATGATTCTTTGTAATAAAAATGCAGTTTCAATATGAGGGACGGGCGAAACAACATTGTAGCCGAAGCAGCGGTCAAACCCGGGCGGTTATCGTCTTATTTATAAACACCATGCTCCCGCAATGTAATGCGATCGGAGCGTAAAGGCAACCGCCGCCTCTATAAAACAAATGTGCAGTATTTCATATCGAAAAGAATGCTAGTGAGGACGGACGTTCTTGCATTATTTAGACATAATATCAATTGCAGTCGAAGCCTGTTTAATTATTTTGGGTGATTTCGGTTGTTAGTGCAGTTTTTTTACAAAAATAACGGAAAATAGTATAACTACGTATCCTCAACATTAACTTTAAGAGCGTATAGTTAGCTGAAAAAGTTAAAGTAAAAACCATGGTTTAAATTTCAACATACAAGATAATGTTCGAACTCGCAATTTTACAAGATATTTTTCTGTGAACATTTACAAGAAAAACAAATGGATTTGTGGATCTGATGCCTACTCTATTTTTTCCATCCGACATAATAATTTTCATTGCTTGCTTGCTTGACGCCACTTTGGGGCGAACCTACAGTAGTAGGGTTTTCAAATTTTTATAAGTGAGTTTTTTTATGTGGATTTTCTAATCTCAAAATTAACTCGACACACAAAATGGATCACTCTTGTACAAATTGCATTAAATAAATTATCTCGCGCCCAATTTGGGTGCAGGACGCTAGTTATTAAATAAATGATCGTGTTTCAAATTCTTTTTGGATTATTATTACAATTAAAAATAATTACCATATTTCAATTATAACATCGACGGAATGTAGGTCATTGTTTTGTGCTTAATAATTGTTAAAAATTAAGAGACCCCTAAATACAATTATCACGAGCCGCCACTGCATAGGAGTCATTCCAGTGATGACGTAATCCAAGGCAGGCCCAATACGAAACATAGCAGTTCTCAGCGTCCCATTTCTAGGTAACCTAATATATGAAACGGTTGCAGTTACACGACGAGTGTTCGTATTCAACTGTAGGAAGCTTTTGCGACCACAGTGGAATGCGCAACATAGACACATAATACGTATGCTAACTGAGAAGCCGAGTTTTCATGCACGAAATCGAACAGCAGGCTTTAATGCAGTTTAGCGTTCGCAGTTTTAAGTTATTCGGCGTTATTTTAATGTTGTTTAAAGGTTCTTGCATGGCAGATGCCGATGCAATATGTCGAGTAGCCCGCGCCCGTAGAGTGTTCATGTTCATTCGTATTTTACAATTGTGTTTAAAAATGGCCGATCGTTCTACGTTTTAACTCTATTTTCCTTTGTTATTTTATACAGTGTGTGCATTTAGGGCGCCGGTCTTTGATTACGCTTTCAGTTATTATCCGATAAAAAGTTGAATTAAGGTTTCTCTAATGAGATTGAAACGGGCACATTTAAAAAAATTATAAATCCAAAACCAGTAAACCGGTTAACCGAAAACCTGAATATAACCGGTTCGTAAACAGTTTTGTAAACCTGTTTAAAAATCGGTTTCAAATTCGGTTTATGATACAGTTTAAAGACCTGTTTATAAACTGGATTAAAATAGATTTATAAACCGCTCTAAGAAACGTAAATTGGTTCTAGTTACTTATAAAATGTGGAAGCTATACATTCGCAGTTTTATTATTAAAATCAAACTTTTAAACTGGCTTATAAACAGGTTTTAAACGTGTTTATAAACAGGTTTTCAAACCGCTTCGTCAACCGGTTTACAAACAGTTTCTTAAACAGGTTTACAAACCGGTTCTTAAACAGGTTTACAAACCGGTCCGTTAATCGGTTTAAAACCAGATTATTGGTTAAGCGGTTTACCGGTGTTCGATTTATGAAAAACCGCGGTTAATCGAAAGCCGGTTAACTGTCAAATCGGCTTTTTACCAATACTATTATAAACCATGCGCCAAATAGTACACATTCACCACATGTTAGCGTCAAAATAAATAAAATTTAAGGCTCTATTTATTTCTGTAATAAAATACAGCGTGTTCCATTTGAAAAATTGAGAAAATAAAAATTGTAGATATTGAAAATTGAACCGGTATTTTAAACACCCTATATTAAAATATCCCGTTTTTATGAAACTTTAGTATTTTTGTATTCTAGATGACGACCCCTTCAATTTTCAGGGAAGAAATATTCAAAAGTGAAGAAAATATGATGTTTTAAATAATTTTAAAATGTGCCACCTTCAACCCCATTAGGATCGCTCCAATCAAACTTTCTATCGAAAAAAAGGTAAAGGCGTAAATGTTTACTGAGCTAGCAAGGTAAACAAACAGGCCAAATTAATGAATACAAATATTAAGGCCCACGAGTCGTCTCATTTGAGTTTAACATCTTGACGGAGAGACCAAACAAACATACAGTTACAAATATATACTAGCTTATACCGCACGTTAAAATGCTATGGCGCTATTTTAGAAAACAATATATCTATCAAGGCAATATTGAAAAAGATGAAAGTAAAAATTGTATTTCTTGAACATAACCCCCCACTGAGTTTTACTTGAGATTAAAAGTGTCGCACTGATAGAAATAATTAGTATGTTGGATGTTGAACAAAACACTCATCCTTCTCATATTTTTCGCGTCCTCCTTTTGAGAAGTGCAAATATAAAACATTACATTATAATTTAACAATTTTTCATGAATTACCAAAGCCCAAAATTGAAAGAGAACCAAGGATTCAACGCAGTCACCAATTTTTAAAAATGTGTAACGGGTAAACGATTATTAAAAATAAACTGTTGGATATAGGTACACTATAGCACATAATTAGAAATTAATTCAAATTTTTTATTTGTACCAACAATATATATTTTTTAAATTAAAAATACTGAGTTCCTGAATATTACAAACGTATTACAAACGTTACAATTAAGATGCAACTCAAAAATTATTAGAACATTGCACTTTTTACTTTTTTTTTAAATGTTGGCTAAAACCTACCGTCTACAAAGTTTGCTACACAGGATGATTCGTGATTTTACTTTGAAAGCTACACGACGTATTTGTTCGAAGTTTTCTTTTGATGACACTTTAAGAGCATATTTTCCCCCAAAACCATCGTTGACAATACCGGCCAAATTTGGTCTTATTCGTTTGGTGAATTGCTGCACTCATCTGGTTACTTCAGGATGTAATAGTAAACGGTAATTTGAAATGATTAAAAATACTACATTGGTGTGACAAGGATGTAAGTTTGGTTAAGCTCACGCGATAGTCGATTATTTCCGATCTCTCCGTATCTCGGAAGTCAAACATCTATTGGCCACCCACCAATCTAAGGTAGGATTTGTTGGTATCTAATTCCTATTGCTCTTTTTCCTTCTTCTCTTTTCCTCTCTATCCCTTTTCGTTGCACTATTGGTTTTGCGTTCCTGCTCCGATGTTTCTGCGAGGGCAGAAATTCACTGTACTTCTTCTTTCATGGCGTTAAAGTCCTGTGCTACCTGTCGAAAATCCCTGGATGCGCGACGTAGCTCCAAGTTGCTGTTCAGAATCAAAAGACTCCTCTGAATTTTTCAACACCAGTTAGAGCTCTTAAGCTCAGGTCTTTCAAATGTCCTAATGTTTTGAGCACATAGCATCGCATTCCACGTTTCTCAGTATGATGAAAATACATGGCCCATGGAATTGCGTCCGTCATGGAAATTGTCCATCGCAGATCATATATTTTTGATTGAAACTTTATGCAAGCAGAAAATAACCATTAGCTGTTTGCCGATTTAAATAGATTCTAACTTTCTTTCTGTTTAATAATAATAATCTGATTTTTTACGAAATGCCATTTACTTTGTTTAGTGTCTTTTTATTTGTTAGGAATAGTAAACTGGCAATTTTACTGACATACGTGCGTCATCTGGGGATTATTCGAAAAACTCGCTTTTTCATGAGATGATACTTTGTACATTATCTATATTCGTGTGACTTACATCAGGTCTCGTCGTATGGCGCAATACGAGGCTGATGTTATCAAATAGCTTCATTTGAGTGTCGGATTGAGTTCATTTCAATTAGGGTTTTTACACTTCGCTCATGCGATTCTGTGCGCTTCCTTTAATCAACCCTTTTGCTTATACAAGCCCGTATACTATTTGTTCGAGTATTGCTTATGTAATTGCTATCCTCCAAATGCTTAGGTAAAAACATGTCCTTTGGTGTATTAAGATTGTTGTGAGAAAAAATGTATTTTTAGCGTTTAACACTAGCCGTTGTTGCTTTCATTAGGCATTTTTTATCTCCTTAGAGACTATCTTACATCGCATCTCTACTACTTAGTATGGTTCAGCGGAGTATGTCCTGGTAAGTTTTCTAGGGAGAAACCCGGTGTAGTATTTTATTTGGTCAATCCCGAGCCTTGAAGAACGCCCCCAGGGATACACTCGGTCTATCTTCGCCTGAACTACAAGTTTATCTAAATTATCATCCTTTCTTGTAGTCTCAGAATTAGTGGTCTGTTCCAATGATAAATATTCTTTTTCTTTTAGAAATGCCGTTTTTAAAAAATGGTATTCATCAGTGCAGATTATCTAGTTCTCGATTTACATGGTTTAAACTTTACACTTGTTCTTTAAAACGGCAAATATTTGGTAGAAGCAATAAAACGCAGTAGTCTTCTCCACGTACATTTATTAAAAAGGCGACATGTTTCGAAGCCAAACTGGCTTCATCTTCAGGCCAAAATGATCATCTACAGAGGCATATGGTTAACAATAGTGTACAATGTAAAGAGAATAACTTACTGGTTAAAACAGGTGAAACCACGTGTTCAAATTTATAGGTTAAGTTGAGGTTAAGCGCTGAAGGCGAGGTAGTAATAAAAAATTCACAAAGAACACCACATTGGAGAAGAAAATTAATTCAATAACCAGTAAACTACGTTATAAAGATCGTTGTACTGGTTATTTCATCAAATTTAACAAATTAAAAAACGGCAAGTAAAATATTCTCTGACGGAGAAGGCACTAGAATGGGAAATTTACGGTCAGTACAAAAGTAACTAGAACCAGATCAAAAGTCCCTAAATTCAGTGGCACTGAAATTACCAGAGAGGGTCAGAAAGTAAAAGAACAAAGTTAAAACCAAAAAGGCAAAGACAAAACAACAATTTAATATTGAGGAAAATGTAATTAGTATCAAAATCTGTGACTTCATTGAGTCTGTATTCATTATTGTTAGACATAATTTCAAAAATTTCGAGTAAATTCAACAACCTACCTTTATTAGCTATATGTAAAATTTTATAATCTTTATTAGGATCAAAGTTGTGGTTATGTTCCAAAATGTGATTAGCAAAAGCTGATTTATTAGGTTGGTCGATATTAAAGTTGTTGTTTTTAATGCAAGCAGAATGTTCTTTGATTCTTTTTCTGAAAGTACGTCCAGTCTGACCAATGTAAAAGCAGTTGCATGACGAACAGTCAAGACGGTAGACACCAGATCTATCTAATAAAGGGGTGGGATCTTTATTGAAAACTACCAATTTCTGAAGGGAATTGGTAGTAGAAAAAGAAATTTGAAAATTGTATTTACTCAGTATGTTTTTGATGGACATCGAGATAGTACCGTAATAAGGGATTGAATAAAAAGTTTTGTTATCCAGGTTATTGATAGGGGTTAAGTTTGTAGAAAATTTAATACGGAGTTTATAATAAATAGGTAAAATGAGTTGAAGAGGATAACCGTTTTTGATAGCAATGTATTTAATGATGTTAAATTCATTGTTGAAGTTTTCTATGGACATAGGAATTGAAAGTAAACGTCTGAACAAAAATTGAAAATTAGCAAGTTTATGGGATAAGGGGTGAAAGGAAGAATAAGGGATAGTATGGTCAGTACAACTGGGCTTCCTATAAATACTGAAATTTAACAAATTAGTTGTAGAACTATTGTTTTTAGTAATCAAAATGTCTAGAAAAGGTAAAGAATTATTGTGTTCAATTTCAAAAGTAAATTTAATATTAGGATGTACTGAGTTTAGCCAGGTGATATAATAATCAATATTAGGGTTATTAGAATTAAAAATAACCAGGATATCATCGACGTACCTGCCCCAGTAAATAATGTTATGAATAAAGGGGGCTTCAATGAAAATTTTCTTTTCCAGGTTATTCATAAAAATTTCAGCTAGCAGAGGTGATAGGTTAGATCCTATGGCCAAACCAGACTTTTGTTTAAAAAATTTGAAAAAGTTTTGTGATAAAGCTAAGTTTAAACAAATGAGTAAAGTTTCAACTTGGTTGTTATTAAGGTCTGAATCAAAAAGCATTTCTTTTAATAAAGACACACATTCATTAGAAGGAATGCTAGGAAAAAGGTTGGTTACATCAAAAGAACAAAGAGTGAAATTATTAGGTAAGTTTAATTTTGATAAAGTTTTTGTAAGTTCTATGGAGTTTTTTATGGCAAATTTAGGTTTGAAATTAGTGACGTTACGAATTAATTTGTTGAGCCAAGAGGTAATGACCGATACTGGGGTGTTGGAAAAGGAAACAACAGGTCTGATAGGGATGTCAGGTTTATGAATTTTAGGGAGGCCATATAATTTAGGAATGGAAGGATTCATAATAAGTAAGGAAAGGGGGTTAATATTTAAAGATTTAATAATATCAAAATGGTCTCTAATCGTCTGTCTGACTGCTGTAATGAAACTGGGAAGAGGGTCTTTATTAAGAATTTCGAAATCAGGAGAATCAAGAAAATCACAGACCTTGTTAATATACTCGCACTTGTCTAAAATGACAAGGCAGTGACCTTTGTCAGCTTTAGTACACAATAAATTGGATTCTTTAATTTTCTTTGAGATACTATAAGTTGTTTTGTCTAAAATGTGTGCATTATTCGAATTAGGTAAAGTTTTTTTGTAGTTAGAAATTTTTCTACTAATCTCAGCCCTAACAAGGTTCGGATTATCAATGCCTGAAGACAAAATGACTTTCTCAGAGTGAATGGCTAAATCATTAAGGCACTTTATGATTGACGTTACATACCGGGTTGTTCTTTAAGCCCTTGTCTAAAATGTCCATCTCAGTGTCACTAAATTGTACATTGCTAAGATTTAAAGTTCTGTTGTGGAATTTGAAATTAAAATTAGTAGAAACAGGATTAATATTCGAATAGGAAGTCTTGCAATCATTTCAATAAAGATCCCACCCCTTTATTAGATAGATCTGGTGTCTACCGTCTTGACTGTTCGTCATGCAACTGCTTTTACATTGGTCAGACTGGACGTACTTTCAGAAAAAGAATCAAAGAACATTCTGCTTGCATTAAAAACAACAACTTTAATATCGACCAACCTAATAAATCAGCTTTTGCTAATCACATTTTGGAACATAACCACAACTTTGATCCTAATAAAGATTATAAAATTTTACATATAGCTAATAAAGGTAGGTTGTTGAATTTACTCGAAATTTTTGAAATTATGTCTAACAATAATGAATACAGACTCAATGAAGTCACAGATTTTGATACTAATTACATTTTCCTCAATATTAAATTGTTGTTTTGTCTTTGCCTTTTTGGTTTTAACTTTGTTCTTTTACTTTCTGACCCTCTCTGGTAATTTCAGTGTCATTGAATTTAGGGACTTTTGATCTGGTTCTAGTTACTTTTGTACTGACCGTAAATTTCCCATTCTAGTGCCTTCTCCGTCAGAGAATATTTTACTTGCCGTTTTTTAATTTGTTAAATTTGATGAAATAACCAGTACAACGATCTTTATAACGTAGTTTACTGGTTATTGAATTAATTTTCTTCTCCAATGTGGTGTTCTTTGTGAATTTTTTATTACTACCTCGCCTTCAGCGCTTAACCTCAACTTAACCTATAAATTTGAACACGTGGTTTCACCTGTTTTAACCAGTAAGTTATTCTCTTTACATTGTACACTATTGTTAACCATATGCCTCTGTAGATGATCATTTTGGCCTGAAGATGAAGCCAGTTTGGCTTCGAAACATGTCGCCTTTTTAATAAATGTACGTGGAGAAGACTACTGCGTTTTATTGCTTCTAATTAAGACACCTCCACTATCAGCATGATGGATCACCTCCCTGTAAATATTTGGTAGTAGGTGGGTGCATCCTAGATCAAAAACGGCATATTATGTAGCTTCTTCGTCTGCATCTAACCATTTTCAAATATAAATATGCAACGCTTCAATGAACTATAAGAGCAAATTAGTGTCAAAAGTAAAACTAAACATTGAAACGTTGACAACGAGACCATTAAAGTGTTGACCCTCCGCTTATCAAAATAATTACGAATTACACCATAACGGAACGCGTGTCCTGAAAATAAACTTAATTTATTCGAAACGAAGCGCGCCGTTTTCCTGTCACCAGTGACGGCAGTTAAATGAGTTTGTTTAGGGCTAACAAGTGATAATAGCCGTAGCCGCGTGAGTTGACAAGCAAACGGAAGCTAGAAAATAAGGGATTATTAGATGCAACCTGCTGGCTTGTAACAGGCATTTAATGAACACTCCGCTCTTGCTAAGTGCTGCGTTTTAATCTTGGCGGCGTGTGTCTAAGCTACTAATAAGAGATAGTTATCGGACTCACTGTTTTTTGCCTTAAACTGAAGCTAGACATGTAATTTTCAGTCTGCAGTAGTAAGTGGCATGGGGATTGTTGCTATGCTTAGAAATCAAAGGTGTGTAATGACAGATGTTTTATATTGATTCTGTTAAATGCGTGTAACTATATAGGTACTCCAGGTTTTGTTTAATTTTAAATAAAATTAATGATATGATTAAGTACAGGAGATGCTAGTATTTTATAGTTGATTTTGATGAGCAATGTTTTGTAAAAAAAGTTCCGATTCCTCGCTTGCACAGCACCAGTGAGAAAGTGTGGTCAATATCGGTGCTTTTGTAGTGCATGAGCGTATTTTCGGCGGACTATATATTCTGTGTTTAAAAAAAACTCATTCACAGCATGCCATGATCAAATTGAAGTTTACCATAATCTGATATATACCCATTGAAGCAAATGAACTACCATAAGTCAGAGAGAACTAAATTACATCTTGATCTTGAACTATTTTCCTAAAAATATACAAAACACTTAATAAGAACAATTTTTATTTACTGTTATGATTAGTACACTCGTTGTTGTTGTGTAAATGCCATTATATTTCCCTTTTTGCTTGATACAAGTAAACTTAATGCAGTATAAACTTTTACCTGTCACAGTGACAAATGCTTTCATAAACAAAATGCAATCTGACGTTCACCTACAGACTTAGGTTAAGACATGACTAGATTTTTTATCTTTCTTTCCAAGGCCTACCCTAAATGAGTTTTTTTTTAACACACGATATAAAAATGATAACTTGTGTGAATAAAAAGCAAGCACTTCAACTAAACTATTTTATTGTCAAAAATCATATGTACCCGATGACGGCTTGAGGGACACTAAAAACAAAACCAATTTGAATATTTTTTCAATTTAGAATTTTTTGAATTCATAATTTAGAAAATTTGCGGTTATTGTCCCGCCTCCTCATGCAGCATGCATTACAGCAGGAGAAAGAGGATCCTTAACGTCCAGTGGTGGTTAATCCTATAGCGCGGAAACGCTCCCTTACACTGGTACACGTAGTGGAAGCTAACATGGGCAAGTAAAAAATTTCAATTTTTGAAAATTGTAAAGCCTAAAATGTTTTACTCGTCTATCCGAAAAGGGTTTAAATGGAACAGTAATGTAACCTAAATCAACCTATCCTAATGAAAATTGCATAGGAGTCCCTGCTCTGTTTGGTTTTGGGCCGTTACAGGTATTTTTTACTTAACCTAACCTAATCGTACATAACCTCACCTAGGCTAACTTAACGTAATCTTTTTTTCTTCTCTAAGCCCTTCTACCGTTCCCCCCTGAACCACTTTTGGCATTGCATTAGGGGATGCGGGCATTACTTAAACTATCATGCCTTACCTAAGTGAAAACTGGAGCGTCCCGACCGGGAGTCGAACTCTCTTCCGAGCGCTCGAGTTCACACTGTGACCTCGAGCAGCAGGACCGCTCGACTATCGAGGCCCCCAACCTAACGTAACCTAAACCAACCTAACCTAACGAAAACTGCGTGGGAGCCCCTGTACTGTTTGGTTTTGGGCCATTTAGGTAAGGTAACCTAACCTAACCTAACAAAAATTATGTCAGAGTTCTCCCTGCTCTGTCTCGTAAGGGGGCCTTACAGGTGTCCTACGGGAACATAACCTAACCTAACGAAGTATAATCTGTAAGAAGCTGAAACACTAACCAAATCACGATTTCCAATCTCCAAAATAAACAAATATTAACCCTCCCTCCCTCTGTACTTCCGTAAGGGGGCATTTCCAAGGTGTGGGACCATCACTACTGGATTCCCTTGATGGTCCTCTGTCTCTTAGTGCAATAATTGCTGCATTCAGGGGCAGGTCCATAACCGTAGTCCAGCTCATGATTTCATCAATTGTTAGCCTCCTACAGATTAAATTTCATTACGTTATGCTAGGTCAGGTGTTGGGTCACAAAATGTCTGTCAATACGTTCTGATAAAGAAGGTAGGTTTGGTTAAAAATACGAAATAAGTAATCTCGGCATGCCAAAAAATATGGGAAAAATTATTCAGCTAGCTTCGGAGTGAGACAATCATAGATGGTAACTACGAGAATCCATCTTGCTTAAAATGTTCCATCCGAGCCATAAGATATTCAGATTGATATTTGGCGGGAAAATAAGCAATTTTTTCATTTAAACTTTGTTTCTCTCGAGTAGTAGAATATTTTAGACCTTTAACATTTTCAAAACAGCTAACTATTTTACTTTTCCTCGTGCACACCCCTCTTAATTCCATATGAAGACGTTACCGCGCGGGGGGGGGGGGGGGCGAATTTTAGAAATGTTTATAGAAAGGCCATTGTGTAAGGAGACTGGCGATACGAAGAATTTGTTTTGTGTTCCACCAGAACAGCAAGAGTCAAGTGTTCTTCTATATTTCACGCAGAAACGTATTATAGCAAAAGCCTGAGAAGCTCGGGGTTCTAGCGAAAAATTTCAGGGGGCGCCAAAATGACATGATCGACAATAGTAATTTACGTTACAAGACCGGAATGTAGTGTTTTGCAGGTCGTCCCTTTGGTTATCAGTAACAGAGCAGTCAATAAGCTCGATCGGTTTGAGCCCAATCTTCGTTGAGTACGATTAGCACTAATCATTCCGCATTATAATAAACACTATTCTACCGCCTTACAAGTGTTTTCATTCCGGACTTGAAACGGGCCAATTCGTGCCACCTGTGTTTACATATTTCACACCTCTTTATTATATACACGATTAGTAATAAAGCTTAACAGTATGTGTTATTATGTCTTATTCAAGTAGCAGCGTAGTATAAGTAAAAACTATGTGTAGGCGGCCGCGTACTATAACGTTCCGGATGCGGACTCAATAGTGCAAATGTACGAGAATTTGCGGATCCAGCATTATAATCCGCAGGACAAAGAACAGCCAAATCGCAACAACGCCGTGGACCGCGGGAGATTCGCCCCCCCAGGCTAGTGAAGGAGGCGGATCGGCCTTTTTTTGAAGGTTTGCGTGTGCAAGCAGCCGACGCCGTGCATCTCCAGCTGTTACGGTATTAAAAGAACTTTACGACACCCACCCAAGGTGAGCATCGCACCACTGAATCAGTCCTGGAAAACTGGCACACTTGCCCTGAAATCGGTTCGAAATAGGCTAATAGGCCACGGCTGGAACGCTCAGGGAGTCGGGCGTGAGTCACACGATACGTTCTGGGCAAGCGTGCGGTGGCATAGTATATACAGGGTATGTCGAAATCATGAGGGCGCCACCAAGCCTGTCTTAACCCGGCTAACCGGGCCTGGACGGTTAGACGGGAGCGAAGCATGCACAAATACTCCGCCGATAGGATTACTCAAGAGTTGCAAGGTCAAATAACAATTTCGGGATTGCCTTAAGCAAGGATTATAATTAGGTGTCAATCCGACCACGACTGCGCAGCTGTCTCACTCACCTGCACGCTCACAGCTTCCTCGTTCCGTCGTACAATAATCCGTACAATAAAGGGGCGTCTATCTGTAACAGAACATGCACAAGCCGAAACAAACAATAGTTCCCTTAACTAACCAATCATATATTGAACTTCGGGTTACAATGGGCAGCAGAGTGCGTCGCCCTGTATCTAAACTTAACCTATAATTAAGGGCACCAGCTGGCACGCGCGCTCTAAACTTAACGACAGATGTTGCACATTAGTGAACAGCAATGAGCAGTAATAGGTAGTAATGAGTACAAATATGCACGTTGCCTTATGCGGAGGGCAGCGAAGATTTACATTAACACTCGCGGCATGAACAGTCTGCAAGTCTGAATGAATACACTAGCGCAGTAATGAGTAGTAATGAGTACAAATATGCACGTTGCCTTATGCGGAGGGCAGCGAAGATTTACCTTAACACTCGCGTTCACAGCGGTAATCAGGTTAAAGGCACATACCTTAATGCGTAGGCGGCGAGGGAGCCTGGTACAGTTGAGTTGCGACGAGCTGCAATCGTAGGTGGCAGGTACCTTCGGTGTTACAACGGCGAAAGGGGGTGAATGCACAACCGCCTCAATGGCGACGGGAGACGCGTCAGGACGCGTACAACGGGACGACGAAAAGAAAGGGGCCACTTTCGCTCTGCTGAACCAAATCCTCGTAGGTCGAGATGAAGGGGGCACGACCCCTCACTTACAGTAGCAGGAACTGGGCTCCAAAAACACCCACGTTACGCCGAAGACCACTCGACAAACTCCGACTCACAACCACCACACAAGCGCTCTCTGCAACGGGCTCCGGACGACTGCCACTTAAGGCGAAACAGTATATCACATACGTGCTGAAGCACTTGACGGGAAAAAGGGCTGACGCCCCCGCCAAGGGCGGAAGCGCCGCACGAAACCACACACTCTGCGACCTCTTGTTCGTTCGACGGCTCTCGGCTGAATGCCCAAAGGGAAGCGTTGGCAAAGGTCACCTTGGCCGCGTCCCCCACGTGACTAAACCACAGCGAATCGCAAGGCGATAAAATGAAACAAGCCAATGCGGGCCACGATGGTATCACGCCACATCAGCGTGCTATTCGGAATTCGGAAAAACGCCATCAGAGGAGAGCTCCAACCGACGAAAAATACTGCTTTTGGAGCTAAATATGTGCGACATCGTGATTCTGAAATTAGGCGATGGAGCCAAATAAAGAACTAAAAGGGCTTAGCATACGGGCACGCTGCCCTAAAGCCTAGGCGGCTATTTAAAATACCAAAAAGACCTGAATAAAGGCGTGAAATGCAATTAAGCATCTGCGACAGCAAAATGACTTAACACTCCCCTTACTTGAAAGAGAGTTCCCCGAAGTCTCTTATAAAACAACGAGGCATTTTGCGACAACGTAACGAGAACTCAAACGAAAACGCAACAACGAAAAACGAACAAAACAAAAAAACATTCGATACGATAGAGTGCACCCCCAAAGGGATTACGCACACTGGCCACCAGGTAGGGTGCAAAGGTGGGAAGAGAGAAGAGGAAGAAGAAAGACTGGATACGCCAGTAGAAAATACGTAAATTTTGTCGAAATCGGGTACAAACAAGTCTTACACCTGTGGACACTTCCGACCAACCGTTCCAAAAGAACACAGGGAGGGGGGGGGTATAGAAATGGAAGTCCAAAATCCCACCCAAGGGTTACCTGAAGAGGGCACGCTGCGCGTCACGAGATCGGCGCATTGTGTGGATCCCACAACTGGTATGAGTACCCAAGAGAAGAGGATGAACCACCAAAAAAAAAGGGAAATGGTTGTGACAGAAACTGTCAAAAATAGTCATGATCAGTAATAGGAAAAACTCAGTCCACTGAAATCCTCAATCAATGCCGATGCCGGAGCCAAGTCGACTATTAAACCGCAAAGCGCGAGCTCGAAAGTGACTCCAACACCGAACACCAAAAGAAAATCCAGAAGAACCAAGTCTCCAAGGGTGTAGGCGTTCGATGACGCATGCCCAATAAATCCTTTTCAGAACTCCATGCGGCCCAAAGGGACTACCTTACGACGACAGGGTCCGCACGAAACAAAATGACCAGAAACACGCTCTCTTTATGTAATCCCACATAGGTGGTTGAAAATGGCGACGGCCAACGGTACGGTAAAAGAGCGCTAGGCCACGAAAACAACAGGGCATCACTACATAGAAAAACTCAAAAATCTGTTGAACACTCAAACACTATACACTTAAGAAACCTTATGCGGACAGCAGGCCATTACCGCCACACAAAGCTCAGAAGCTTCAACGAAACTGTTCACAACGAACACGATACTTGACAACATGACGTCATCAGACAAAAAGGGTACGATAAATGACAACAAATCGTCAACAAGTACGAAGCATTCCGACCAGCGGTAAAAGCTCGTTAAATGCTAACGGTAAGTGTACAAAACACTACTATGACTGTTAGGGGTGTCCACGAAGAAGTCAGTAAACCAGGTTGGGCGGTACATGATAATAATGAGTATGAGATCAAGGCCAACGAAAATAACTACGTCAAACCAACTAAGAAGATGGCCTGAGGGACGTAATAACCGCACGAGCGAATCTCCCCAAGCACACCAACAACACACCATAACTTATCAACAAACCAAAACACGGTAATGAAGCTGAAAATGAATTCCAACCTGCTTACCAAAAATCAACTCGGTACAACACCAAACGATAGAGAAAAAAAAATGTCAAAATCGGTAATCATCAACGTCAAAATCGATAAACCTCGCTAACGTGAACGTCAAGATCGATAAACGTCAGTTCGGTACAACAAAAGTGTCAACTTAGCCCAAGGATAAACAATGTAAGCGACAGGGAATCGAAACTCCCAACTAAGCCTTCGAAAAGACTTAAAAAAAACACAAGGTCGGTACCTTCACTCAACAACATCTGGTACTAAATCCGACTAATACGGGATAAAATCGGCACTAAATGCAACAAGAGATCTCGGTAGTATGAACTGGCTAAAAAAAAACAAGAAACGACGGTAAAAATGACGAAAAAGATACTCAAAATATGAAAAGACATGGAAAAACACAAAAAGAAAACTCAAAAAGGCGATAAACAACAAGAAAACACAAAACTACAAATAGAAAATAAGAAAAGACAAGAAAAAACATATAGAAAACAAGAAAATAAACGTAAAGACAAATGACAACTAAGAAAAAACATATACACGGTCAAGAAAACTAATGAAAATAAACTAAGAACAGGAAAAGACAAGAAAAGACATATAGAAAACAGAAGAAAACAGGAAAAGACAAATAGAAAACAAGAAAAGAAGCTCGGTAAAATATTCTACTAAGAAAAAAAAACGGTTTACCAGTCCATACCACTTCGAAATGACAAAAAAAAACATTGGTGACAACGATATAAATGATACAACAAGGCTAAGCAAAGCAAAGCCAGAAAGGCCTGAAAGGCCCCGCGTTGAGCGACAAAATTAGCCTGTTACGGTATTAAAAGAACTTTACGACACCCACCCAAGGTGAGCATCGCACCACTGAATCAGTCCTGGAAAACTGGCACACTTGCCCTAAAATCGGTTCGAAATAGGCTAATAGGCCACGGCTGGAACGCTCAGGGAGTCGGGCGTGAGTCACACGATACGTTCTGGGCAAGCGTGTGGTGGCATAGTATATACAGGGTATGTCGAAATCATGAGGGCGCCACCAAGCCTGTCTTAACCCGGCTAACCGGGCCTGGACGGTTAGACGGGAGCGAAGCATGCACAAATACTCCGCCGATAGGATTACTCAAGAGTTGCAAGGTCAAATAACAATTTCGGGATTGCCTTAAGCAAGGATTATAATTAGGTGTCAATCCGACCACGACTGCGCAGCTGTCTCACTCACCTGCACGCTCACAGCTTCCTCGTTCCGTCGTACAATCATCCGTACAATAAAGGGGCGTCTATCTGTAACAGAACATGCACAAGCCGAAACAAACAATAGTTCCCTTAACTAACCAATCATATATTGAACTTCGGGTTACAATGGGCAGCAGAGTGCGTCGCCCTGTATCTAAACTTAACCTATAATTAAGGGCACCAGCTGGCACGCGCGCTCTAAACTTAACGACAGATGTTGCACATTAGTGAACAGCAATGAGCAGTAATAGGTAGTAATGAGTACAAATATGCACGTTGCCTTATGCGGAGGGCAGCGAAGATTTACATTAACACTCGCGGCATGAACAGTCTGCAAGTCTGAATGAATACACTAGCGCAGTAATGAGTAGTAATGAGTACAAATATGCACGTTGCCTTATGCGGAGGGCAGCGAAGATTTACCTTAACACTCGCGTTCACAGCGGTAATCAGGTTAAAGGCACATACCTTAATGCGTAGGCGGCGAGGGAGCCTGGTACAGTTGAGTTGCGACGAGCTGCAATCGTAGGTGGCAGGTACCTTCGGTGTTACAACGGCGAAAGGGGGTGAATGCACAACCGCCTCAATGGCGACGGGAGACGCGTCAGGACGCGTACAACGGGACGACGAAAAGAAAGGGGCCACTTTCGCTCTGCTGAACCAAATCCTCGTAGGTCGAGATGAAGGGGGCACGACCCCTCACTTACAGTAGCAGGAACTGGGCTCCAAAAACACCCACGTTACGCCGAAGACCACTCGACAAACTCCGACTCACAACCACCACACAAGCGCTCTCTGCAACGGGCTCCGGACGACTGCCACTTAAGGCGAAACAGTATATCACATACGTGCTGAAGCACTTGACGCAAAAAAGGGCTGACGCCCCCGCCAAGGGCGGAAGCGCCGCACGAAACCACACACTCTGCGACCTCTTGTTCGTTCGACGGCTCTCGGCTGAATGCCCAAAGGGAAGCGTTGGCAAAGGTCACCTTGGCCGCGTCCCCCACGTGACTAAACCACAGCGAATCGCAAGGCGATAAAATGAAACAAGCCAATGCGGGCCACGATGGTATCACGCCACATCAGCGTGCTATTCGGAATTCGGAAAAACGCCATCAGAGGAGAGCTCCAACCGACGAAAAATACTGCTTTTGGAGCTAAATATGTGCGACATCGTGATTCTGAAATTAGGCGATGGAGGCAAATAAAGAACTAAAAGGGCTTAGCATACGGGCACGCTGCCCTAAAGCCTAGGCGGCTATTTAAAATACCAAAAAGACCTGAATAAAGGCGTGAAATGCAATTAAGCATCTGCGACAGCAAAATGACTTAACACAGCCATGGTGCCATTTATCAGAATAGAACATCACCTTGGAAGTGGTTCCGTGGTGTTCCGAGTCGACATCGCTCGAAGCTGCGATTTTGACCTCAAGGAGGCACTCAGCGCTGTTCCCGGCTCTTTGGGGGAAGAATTAAAACAAGGTTAGTTCCTGCTTGGAGGATTCCAAGCATCGACAACTTCACGTTACGTTTATTTGTGCGCTGAATTGCATTACACGTCGCGCTCGTGGACTTTGGCTGTGCATGGATAACTAAACTATAAGGATTTAGTTAAGGCATTTTCTCAGGTGTAGCGCGCAACCGTTTTATGTATTTTCTTCTATCTGTGTTTTCTTACAAATTATATGTATTCATGTAAACTGTTGGGTTTTTCTTAGTTGGTAGTTTTTGCATGTGTAAGTATAATATTTCTGGTGACAACGAGCTGACCTCAAACAATATTAGCTTTCCCTTAGCCGCACTGACGATACTAATAGAGTCTCGTACCTCACCGACTGAATAAGCTAGCGACCCAGGGCAATATAAGGTAATAGTACCGTAGAGTGTAGGACTAGGTAAAACGCCGTGTTACAGACTCCAGCTTTCGCGCACGTACGCACCTATATTCTTCTTCCGTTTTAAAGGTTATGTCATGTTATTTGCCAAATTAAACTTAGTCTTTCCATCTCTTCTTAGTACGTCCTACACTTGTTCTCCCTTGCGCAACACGTACTATTTGGCCTTCTCCCATTCTGAAAATATGTCGGTTCCATTCTTCTTTCCTGTTTGTAACTCAGTAATATAATTCTTAAAATTTAATTCAAATTAGTTTTACGTTTGCAAATGTTGCCTAAACTATGTGACATGCAGTTGACATTTCGAATGGATGGGAACCATCCTCGCGTGTACAGGCCCGGCATCAGTTGTGTTGCTTGCGAGCTCGAGCAACACACGAAACAATACGAGCAGCACACCGGACCTTGGGCGAGAACAGACAAAATAAATAACTGACAGCGTTCACTACCAGCTAAAAACAGGGCCTCAGCTCTCTGACGTCACGGGATTATGATGTAGGCTAAAATAGGTAGTTAATGCCCGCGACGTAAACATGCTTACAGCTTATAGCTGCACGTTGGTTTAAATGATTGATTGTAGTTGAGCTTTTTTTAATAGACAAGTCACTTAGTGCCTTTGTTAGTGTTTGGTGCTGTGCGTGTAAGTTATTTACCGCCAGTTTTGCACAAATAAACACGCAAATTACTGTTACAGATTATTGCATCCGTAATGGACAGTTGTTGGGTTTCAAAACCCTTGCCGGTGAATAAAGTAGGTAAATTTAGTGTGTTGTAATTATGTACCATATTTGTTCAACTGTCTGTAGATAGATATTTTGGTTATATGAATAAGTGGGTGTGAAGGCAATAACTTTACAAACGTCGATAGGGTAGGTACTTCTTGTAATAATAAATCTTTGGATACAGCGGTAGAAGATAATTACAGTTTAATCAAAAATTTAAGCTTTGGGGACTTGCGTCTACATAATGCGGTAGTAAATTTAGTATTATTTATGTTATATTCAATAAATTACTTGGGCATTTTGAAGAATAATTTTCAATGTTCATAACGAAATCTTGTGGTTTTACATTTTTCTTTTGTAGGAGAGGACTATTTAGTTTATTTTATTGAGTGTCAATATTACAGCCGGGAAAGGATAGCGAATATTATAAGTAATTCTACAACTACTACTTTGATTATTGTGGTAAAATTAATTAAACAGGAGCACTATAAACACCTATGCGCCTATGCGATTTAACTGACGGTCAACCTACCTGTGGCGACGTCATGCCGGAGGGGTGAAGCATTTTTCTTTAGCTGGTATTACAACACTTCTACAGTCTGCTTTCATATCTAAATCTCTAGACCTTAAACCTGTTATAAATGAATGGATTTCAAAATTTTCTATACGAGCTTCCCAATTTGCAATTTTTGAAGTATAGGTACTAATGTTTTTACTTTTTATGTAGATTTGAGTATCACTATTACAGTATACCACATGTAATTTTTGCACTCCTGGGAATAAATGACCTATTTTAGGCGTTATTTTGAGGGATTAAAGTGTCACTTTTAATCCCAAGGGATATTTCTGCCACAATACTTGTAACCTAAAAACTGATTTCTACTCCCGATCGTGGAAAAACACTTTAGTATAGTATAGATCTTGCAGTTTCTCATGATCTTTGGGAAAAGTATCTCCAGTAGGTCATGTTTAGTTGTGTGAAACTAACCTGACCAATAATTGCCAGGTATATAATTTTAAATTAGGTTATAATTTTTGAGGTTTGACAAATACGCTTATAGCTAAAAATACTTGTCAAACGTCAAAAATTATAACCTAATTTAAAAGTATATACCCGACATTCTCTCAGGTCAGTTTCACACAACTAAACATCACCTACTGTGAATACTTTTGCCAAGGACCATGCTAGACCATTCGAAATTGAGACACCTCTACCGCAGTGCTAATAAATTGCTAAGTCACCAAGTATGGTTTGTCACTACCAGAAACTACTACTTTTGTTTTGATAATTTAAACGGCTGGCACTAAGAGCCATTAAATAGTTGACATCTACAATTGTGAATTCTTTTAATGAAATTCTTTTTAAGATAACATACACGTTCACTAAAAATTAATCTGCTAAGACCGCATGTTGTTCTCAAAATTTGCATTAAATTTAAATTAAGCATTTAGGACTATTTGACATGAATCAAAACAATTTTTCTTCCAATCATTTGGACATTTCTGGTATTTATTGTCTTTAGAAGTAAGAGCAACACACGAGAAAACACAAAGATGCCGGCCCTGCGCGTGTAGATGGAAAACAAATAACTCTATTTCTATCTCATTCTGTACTGTTGGTACTATAATTTCATATAAAACAGTATAGGCAATAATACGAGTGTATCTCCTTGTATTGTTCGTCTTAGATGTAGATACTTCAGAACCCGCCATTTTACACGTTGAATTGTAGGTTATATACATAACGCTATCATACCATTGGTGCAATTCGGATTAGCTGGTGGTATTTTCATTTTTGAAATGGCAATTTAGTGCAGAAAAATACGAGGGATGCACAGTATTTATTGTCCCTAGTATAGAACATCGCATTCTTTTTCAACACAATTCATTTGAACATGAATACAGTTATCCCATCAATAGTGAAGCAGCAGTTCTATTCTTGAAAAATTCAGAGTCTTGATAAAACAGAAAAATGTCTGAAATGCTGTTATAACATCGTTATCGCTCCTAAACTTTGAAACCCGAAGACACTTTTTTAGATTCGGAAATAAATAAAAATCGCTAGAAGCTAGGTTAGGGGAGTAGGGCGGATGCTCCATAACTTCCAGTGTTGAATCCAAAGGGGTGACCGGGGGAAAATCCCCCCCCCCCCCCCGGACAGTACAAAATTCCCCCCCGGAAACATTACCACTTCATATTCATGTTTTTTATCTATAAAAGGATGGGTGGTTTGCGCGGGAATAGGTAAAAATACCCCCCGGCCGGTTCATCCCCCCCCCCCCCCCGGAGTAAGCAGTCAGAATTCAACACTGCATAACTTCAAACCAAATATCCCGAATTGCGTTAATAGAAATAAGGCTCTTATGAACCGGAGCGTTATCGTTATGAAGGAGAATTCCTTCTGCCAAATTTTCTCTTCTATTTTCTATGCCATCCACATATCAATGTTTTTTTTGAGTACACGCAATATGCAGCCGATCAGCACTGTTTGGACTCTCGAAACCAATTGTTTACTACTTAATAGGAAAAAGCGTCGATAATATCTGCATGCATTTGCTTTGGTCTTAAATTTTTGTTTTGCAAGTATTTATTGAGCAATTAAAGCTCACTTTTTCTCATTTCTCAAAATCTTCGTAAAACCTTTTCCCGTTTAATGCATTTTGCCTCGTAACTAATAGAAGCAATGCAATACTTCACACATCGGTAAAACAAATTGAATAATAATAATTGTTTAAGAGGTTTTTATAAACATACAAATTTTAAAATTCCACCTAAACTATTCTATTTAAAACGTTCTCAAACAGTTTGGGATTACTTAACCAGAATTATTAAAAAGATTTGCTACAATAAAAAAAGTTGGTGAGTCTTGCCAGACGGAAGTCCAGCAGCACCGCGATCCATTACGCCTAATTACTAATCGTATATCCTGTAATATTAGTTCCTGCTCTGTAATGGTATCTGCCCGTAAGCACAAGAGGGTTATTTTTGCCCCCAGTGGCTGCCGGCTGCAAGAAGATATGTTTTGTGGGGTTATTAATAAATCGTAAGCGGCTGTTACGGCCCCTATGCCTTTCTTCTTGATAAAAATCCCATAAAAGTCGGTCTTGTCGATCGAGGTACGTGTGCCGTTCTAAGGGCCTAAAGTGGGATCAAGAGTGCATTAGTTGAACAAATTAAAGAGGGCACTTAAGCTACCGGCCCCGGTTGATGTTTTGTTTGCATTATTTATGGGTCCTTCCACTATAACTTTTAGATTTCTTAAACGTGTCAGTTTATAGAATCTTTTGAATTAATTTATTTTGTAATCTACATTTCAATAAATAGCGAGTTTACCCGTTACGGTCTAACGCCATATAGAGCTTTAGTAAATATAAAGTTGAGTTTTTTAATTTTTTTTTTAATTTTTATTTTGTTTTGGTACTCAGCCAACAGCAGTTAGGCCAATTATAGGCGTCGCTGTACAGTTGGCTATAATACCTTACCAAAAAAACTTAATATTTCATCGAAAAAGTTCCAAAAGGTGTAACTGTGTCAATGGTTCTTCCGGCGTCGATTTAAAAAGTTTATAGACACATTTTAAATCACATTAAGAAGTGTAAACATTATTACTTCCGGTTAATGCGGAAGTGAAACCAACATCAAAAATCATTTTTCCGACAGAGAAATTTAGGTGCTGTAAATATTTAAGATGCTGCATTACTAACATCAAGTATACGTGCTATGGCACTTTCCAATAAATTGACTACATTTTCGGCCTCTGGTATCATATTTAAAAGAGCCCACAATTAATTGGCGTTTCAGAAATAACCGGACCCATTAAATGCCACAAAGTTGAGAAACGATAAACGAGCCCATCAGGTGGAGAGGCTTCGCGGTTGACGTCCTCTCGAGCGAGTTAAGTCTCGTTGACCCCAACAAAATTTAAAAAAAATGTATTTACTATAAAGTGTTTATTTAACATAGGAGAATTAGAGTTGCAACTTACAGCAGCAACAAGCAATCTAAGACTAATTTCTAGTGCAGGAAGCATCTATGTTGTCTATGTTATCTAAGTACAATAAGACAATAACAACAAACAAACTGCAATAGCGCATCATGCTAATAAAGGAATTCAATAATAAATATATTTAGTTTGATAATAAGCGTACGACACATTCATAACTAGTGACATCTGACAAATTTGTCTTATAAGGTATGGCTGTTGACATGTAAGACTTTACAACGTCTGTAGCTCGAAACTCAATCGGATAATTTTAATTAAATATTCATTATGTGTTTAATTCAGAGGCGTGACGTCACACCAACGACCTAGTAAATTAAAATGACATCATTGCTTAGTTAAACATTTCTTCCCATGTTCTTCACACATGGGAGAGGAATGGTGCAGTGAGTGAAGTCGAATTTTCTAGTAATCATTTGATTATTTCATATCTTGAAACGAGCTGCAATTGAAGGTAACAGGATTACCTTTGATGAATAATACATGACTCATCAATTAAGAGAAAGGCGTCGTGCTGAGGAATATAAACAAGGTGGCCAGTAACTGCATATTATTTTTATCTATTCATCGGCTGTATAAAGTGCGCGGTGTCTTGTTTTATCTAAATATACACCAGGAATTGAAGATAAATAAATACAAAGAAATGATATGGAAATCCAAGAACACAGCTCGCTATTTATAAATTTTTACATCGGATGTTCTGCAATTTTACATTTTTTAGTATGTCGGGAGAACTGCCAATTATAATTAAAACCTAGATAAATATTATTTGGAAAAATACATTCCCAAAACTGATTTTAAAATCCCAATTAGATACAAATTTGTTTGCTTTGGTCTGGCAGCGGTGTCAGTGTGGCAGTCGGAAGAATATTCACTCGTTATATATTTCTACAATTCTTTAAATTTTATATTTTTATTGAAAATTAACGATTTAAGAATTTATATCTAAAAGCCAAAATATAAACATTTCGTTTGAAACGTTAGCAGGCAAAATTTTGCAGTTGTATGACTGTAAGATAAACTGATCTTTATCTTTACCACAAACCCATTTTGTGGTTTGTGGTAAAAATAATTTCACTTTCATGGCAATTTTAAGAAATACTACGTTATGAGTGTTAGTATTAATGATGGTGTAACACTTTCCTTGAAAACTCTGGGGAAATTTCGAATTTCCAAATTTGAACATTTCAATCGAACTCGTGATATCTAAGCTAGAGTGGCCCATCGGACGCCACAGACCCCACCCGTTGAATGATGTAACTATATTTAATATGCGCACATTATGGTATTTACCGGTACTGAGACTTGTAATTTCCAGGCTATTTTAAGTTGATATATGAACCCCCTATTTAATGTCCTTTTCTTACAGTTACAATGTAATCTTAGACATTTCGTGTTGTGCCATACTGTGAGTGTTGTATTTATACTAGGGGTGAAAATTTATATTCAGTTGTTAACATACAGTACCTACCCAAATTACTTGGAACACTGCAAAATTTTTAATATTTTTTTTTAACTGTCAAAATTGTTGGTCAACTTTGAGTGCCGCAATTTTGTGTACAGGTTTTTTTAGTATCTTTTCTGTGTTTAAGTTTAAGTGTACTGTATTATTATTTTAGAAGTATGATTGTACGCTTTTCGCTTCTAAATAGTAATTTTTATACTGCTACTGCAACAGACGTTGTTGGCATTTGTTCATCTGTGTTACTATTTAGTGTTTCTTTTACAAATACATATATTGCAATGAGTTTAATAAAAAGATATCAAAGCTGAAATATCTTGAACGAAATTTTGAAAAAGTTAATTACTTTGACCTTAAAACTGCATATCAAGATTGGACACCAACTTTCTAGCCACCCGTGGACTGGAGGGTTAATGATATACAGTTGCAAGCAACTTCATGTTAGTTTCCTCGTTTTTTTCTTCTGGCGAATTTCTAGTGTGTCATTTACTAGTATAAATAAGTAAGCAACATTAAAAATTGTGTACTAGGTAGCTTTCCGATAAACCACATTGAACATGGCATTCACTTTGCCGCAAATAATTTTTGGGAGAACTGCAATATAAAACATCATACTTTATATATTTTAATAACTTCGCCGTTTTGAAGGGAATATCCCTTATGAATTCTTAATTGGAAAATTTCCATAGCAACAGCTATTTTTAATAACTGCATATTTATAGAAAATTTCCACTTACGTCACTGGCACCACAATAAATCGTAAAATTTTAGTATAAGTTTTGTTATTATTTTTAATAAAAATGATTTCATTACTGCACTTTTTTTCATTCGTGATATTCTCCATCAAAATGTAACGCGTGCATAAAAAATTTCATATGGAAATATTTGTAAAAAATGTCCCGCAAAGACATGACATCAAAAATGTAGTCCATCAGTTCAAACATGTAATCAAACCTAATTTCTTTTAAACAATTGTAAATCTAGTTGCATAGTTACCAGACAGTCAATTGTCGTAATTAAAAAAACAAGCGTAAATTTTTCATGTTGGGGCAAATTGAGCTCCACATTTATTGTGAATAAAAAGTCATTTGTGAAGCCAGTTTTGTGTCAAGTTTTCACCAAGTTGCCGCGCACCTGTAGGTGTAATTTTCCCAAGTGTAAGAGCTTCCAAAATGGTGCAATTAGGCCAACAAGTTTCCACCTGGCGTCGTTGAGTGCGAGCCTACGTCGGTGAAGATTTTGGGGTAGTTCCAGACATCGGACGGCAGATCCTTTTGTGCTACATTGAGAAGAAGCCTACAGCTATCCCTGCGTAAAATAATTAGGACCAGCAACCCATTTCCAAGCGAGTATTTGCCGTGGCGTCCTTCCAGTATGCCAACCAATAGCAGAGCACCTCTACAAAAAAGGTAAAATTTCACAGCAAAGAGTTCGTGCAGCCTCGTAAAAATTGGAGTTCGTCAAGAATAGACCTTTGCCGAGAAGTTCAACGTGTTTTCACAGTTTTACATGCATGGAGATTCGAATAATTTAGCTGACGTCCCTAAAAAGTACTAGTTGAGGCGAAATTTACAGTTCTTGCCGGAAGTTGAACAAAAAGCGTCCCACTAGAAACAAAACTAGGGTAGCCGGTGCTACGTCACAGAATTAATCGTATTTACCTCATGTATTCTTGCCATTTTGGTGTTTAATTCAATTTTACGCTGTTTTTGCACTGACGGATCATCTTGTTTACAGCACTAAATTTAGAGGTTATTTAACTGTCAGTTGGGAACAACGCATTTGCCCTAATATCAGAAAGTAATTGTCATACAACGAATTATTTGTCATACAACGTTTTCTAATTAATTTTATGAACCGACCCCCTGAGTTAAGAATTGTTTCATGTTCACCAGAGCTAGGCTCTTATTTATTGCAAATAAATAAAATAAGGAAAGAGCAATAAACCATTTATTTTTGGTAATTATTATTACATTCTTTTAATTTGCCCTGAGATTGACAGGTAATTGTCAATTGAAACTTTCATTTCATTAAGTGTAGTATCCCTTGCCCTAATTATAAATTTTATTTAAAACCTCATTTTAAGCGAGGGTACTATTACAATATATAAGTACACAAGGCGAATACAAAATATGGAACATTGCCAATACGATTAGTATTATAGGCTCGGAATAAAAGCCAGAAATGTTTACATTGTTCTGGATTATAGGAATAACCGTTTAGTGACTCTCGCTTGACTGACTTAACAATTAATTCAGATAATATTATAGGCCAAACAACACGAATAAAACAAACAATATGTAATAACAATGTCTTGAACAAGTGGTTAACACAAAATAACGCTTAGGAATATCGAAAAATGCAATTTTACTTTTTCTGAAGTTTTTCGTTTTCTAGAAAATGTAACCCTTTTTGCAGTTTTAAATACATATTAACTGTGGGAAAGTCTCGAACAAAGATTGCTTAATTGCTGGTTCTCTTTAATTCCTCTTTAGGTATATCACACACTTTCGCTGCGTTATTAATTTTTTTAAACATCTACCCATATTTTTGTGATAACTTTGGATACATTGTAAATTTCTAAACTAAAGGGTTCAAGAACTTCTGCCTTTAAATTTGGAAATTGTTGAGATAATCGGTAACAATTTTTGATACCTCAAATCATTATATTGAGTAGTAATAAATAATACAAAGAAATAAGTAACAATGAGAAAGGAATTTATTAACGAAAACAATAATAATTAAAGTATTTTCCAGATTAACTGTACAACAAGTAAGAAAAGGGAATGTAAAGAGGAGTTTTGAAAGTCAGTTGGTAAAATTTTGCATAAAATAATTCCAGTGCCCAAACGCCGTCGGCGTCGTCCATTCGACGGCGCTCAACCGCCGCGCCGGCGCTGTCCAAAGGTCGCCTACCATAGATAATATGAAAGTTCAATTGGACTAACAAGTTATGGTCAGATTTGTATTATATTCGAGTTTTAGATTAAGTATCGGCTAAAATTGGTTTTTGACAGAGTATTTTTTATATTTATGTAATTACCTACCTAAGCATGAAAATCATAATTTCGTAGTAGTACATGAAATTTTTAATATAAAAATCATAACGGTTCGATGGAATTGACAAAAAATAAAGAAAAATGCACTGTTCAACGTCAAGCACAAGGAGTTTACCGACAGAATTTCTAAAACCTATATTTCGACATACATGCCTATAAAAATAAGCTTACTGGACACAAAAATGTGAATATCGGAACAAAAATTAAGCTAGCAGTTGGGATTTAGATCCATAAAATAGAAGCAGATATATAGTCGGATACTATTTTTTTTTTATCATTGTTATGTGTCCTTTGTTGTATTATAAGGAATTGAAGTACATTATTATTAGTGATGGGCCTATCCGGAATGAATAATCGGAAAGTTTCCGATTGTTCAAAAAATCGGAAGGTTCCGATTATTTCGGAACGTTTCGGAACTTTTCGGAATTCGATTATTTTACTGTTCGGTGCACAAAATTCGGAACTTTCGGAATTCGATTTTTTTTTGTATACAAAATGAGAAAACGAAATGCCAATTTGAACTGAACGGAATACGGAATGTTGTGTTGACTCACTTGACTGCTATATGCTGGTTGGCGAATGCCGACGGGTCGCACCGTGTGCGCAGGTATATGATACGTGAATGGCACTAATGGCAGTGGTATTTCGTAGATTAATTATTAGATAGTACAGCTTACAGACTTCAAATTCATGTAATGTTTTATACTATCTATTATGTACTTTATGTGCCATTAAACTTTAAAATATCAGTACCTAACATTTTCCGAAAGTCTATTGAGGTAACTACTGTAATAATTTGAAAAAATATTTTATTTCCTCTTATATCCCACTGTGCCACTCAAACTCATAAATTGTTTTACTGGCCGTCCTACAAACCCAAACAATAGATGCCAACGCAGATAAAGGCTTACGGCGCGACGGCGAGTGCTCTCATCGCAAATTTGCACGCGCTTCATCTTCCTTCCGCTTGTTGTTGTTTGGCTCGTTTTCCCTTGCTTGCATTTACGGAATGTAAAATAATCGGATGATATTCCGATTTTATAATCATTCCGAAATGGAACATTCCGATTATTGAAATCATCCGATTATGCCCATCACTAATGATTATCGATATTCTAAAAATCTAACTGTTTTACATTTTTTTTAACATGCAATAGTATGGCGTACAATGAAAAAGAACGTAGATTTAATGTAGTCTTTCAGATTACGTCAGACTAATGCGCCCCTAGTTACAAACGCCAAGCTCCCCCGAATATTGAACAACCTACATTTATTTGCAAAGGATCATCTTGATGTCTAGCTTTAATAGAACTGAAAAGTTGTCATTCCAATTAATCAAAAGCATTGACTTGTTAGCCATCGACGCAACCGACATTGCCCTGATATGACAAACCGCACATCCTCCTCTCGTATGCAGTTCAAGTTTAAGGTCAATTAGATACTAAATTCTGATTACCAAAGCAAACAATTTTGGCCAAGGTCAGGTCTATAACGCGGTGTCGCGAGACGATTTAATTAAACGTTCTGTGGTTTCCGGCAAATGAACTACATATTCGTTCAGATCAGAGTTGTGCGTCTGGTGACGGTCACACTAATTTCATTTTGGAAAATGCTCTACAATGTGAGAATCAGGACAGGGCCGGTCCTAGCGGAGAGCAAACGCGTGCCCCGCACGCGGGCGACCGAATCGAAACCGATACCTCTAATTACCGTCATCTGTCAGATAAATAAAAGAAAATCTATTACTTGTGAGGTAATTTCCTGGTTTGTAAGCATTTATCATACTTTGGTAAGTTTTCCCAGCTAAATTCCGAATTTGTAGTAATTTTTCAGTATTTTGGCAGTCAGATCAACTTCCCAATGTACCTTCTTGGATTTTCATAGCCAAATTATATTCGCTCAAACAAGCGAGTTCCGTTATAAGTTCATTGTTAGGCAGCCTTCGAACAATGGTAATTTAAAAAAAAATGTTGAGATGATTGCTAAATTTGATCCTGTTATGTTAGAGATGTGTGAGAGCGAGGATACGGAAGCTCTGACCTTCCGCCTTGCAGGCCAAGCTCCTTCAAGGGGTGTTAGTGCCTCACCATTATTATTATGTTAGATCATTTGAATAATGTTAAAAAGTCAACAGAACTTAAAACTAAAATGCCACACTACTTAGGATTAGGGAAACATTTTCAAAATGAAATTATACATTTATTAGCTGCAAGTGTTAAAAACGAAATAATGCAGGTTGTAAAATCTTCTAAATATTTTTCGATTATACTCGACTGTATACCAGAAGTAAGTCATACCGAACAAATTACATTTGTTGTGAGGTGCGTAAATATAAATATTTCAGATAAAAATGTCGAAATGCCAGATTTTTTTTTGGATTTTAATCCTGTCACGAACACAATTGGTGAAGGATTGTATAACTTCTTATTAGAAAAATTGGTTGATTACCAGTTAGATTTGCGAAATATTAGGGACGAGGTTACGACAATGGGTCTAATATGCGAGGTAAAAATATTGGACTTCAAAAACGCATCATAGATATCAATCCAAGAGCACTCCTTGTCCCTTGTAATGCTAATACTCTGAATTTGATCGTAAGCGATGCTGCTAATATTAGCGGGGAAATATTTGATTTTTTTGGAATAATTCAGGAAGTATATAACTTTTTTTCTGCTTCCCCATACAGATGGAATATCTTGAAAAGCCACATTTCAAATATAACTCTCACAGATCTTAGCGACACACAATGAGAGAGTAGAATACAAGCTATAAGACCATTACGTCTCGACCTGAAAAACATCATTGATAGTTTAAACAGAATTCATGAATGATCCTACCCGAGACTTGAAAACAAAAAATATGGCCCATTCGCTGGCAGAAAAGATACCTACTTTCAAATTTAATTATTCCATAATTATTTGGCATAATTTACTTTTAAAGGTAGATGTTAGTAAAATGCTTCAAAACCCAAAATTAAATTTAGCCGAATGTGTCTAAGCGTTAAAACGATGAATGTTTCAATATATTTATTAGTTATGCCATTAAAGAAGCTGAGAAAATTCAAATAGACCCAGAATTTCCTATAATTCGCACAGTAAAAAAACCACGTAAATTTTTATATGAAAGTAAAGATAATTCGATTGCAGATCCTAAAGAATGTTTCTGGATAAATTTCTATTTTACTATTTTAGACCACATGAATAATTCTCTTGAGGAAAGGTTTGAATTAGTAAAAGAGTGTGAATCCCTGTTTAACTTTTTATACAGTTTTAAAGAAATGGATAATGACTCCTTAATTAAATCATGTATGGATTTGGACCTAAAGTTTCAGTGATGAAATAAAAAGGGATTTAAATGTCATCCAACTCTATAAATAATAACACATTTTTCCTGATGTTTTGAGTAATCCCCTTCAGATTTTACGAAAAATTGTAGATGTGGATTTTATGTCTTGTTTCCCAAATTTAACCATTGCGCTGAGGATTTTTTTGACACTGCCAGTTTCCGTAGCGACTGGTGAGAAGAGTTTCTCAAAACTCAAAATAATTAAAGATTATCTACGATCTACCATGGCTCAATCAAGACTAACTAGTCTTGCACTTATTTCTATTGAGCATGAAATATCTGAGAAAATAGATTTTTCAAAAACGATAGATGCATCGTAATTTTTCGGTCTCTGTTGTTTTGTTCTACTGAGTTATTTTAGATTAATTTAGAATATAAGATGAATCTACTATCTGTTTTGTTAATATTGTTCTAATTTAAATAATATTTTTGTAATCTAAATAATTATTATAATAAAACAAATTTTAAAAGAAGATTATTCATTTATTCCGAGGTTTATTTATCATGGAACAATATATTTATAGAAATATAAGTCGTGTATTAACATTATTATTTTTACAGCTTTTTTTATCAACGATTGTCTATAAAATGAGAAATATGTCTTCAATGATCTTAATGATACCAGTACTTTAGTTATTATTTTTATAATAATTACATCATTCATACCTGTCTCGTCTCTCCGATGTGATTAGAAAGCTTTAAATTCAAAATTTAGAGTTCCCTCTGACGCTATTGGTCAGGGATGCCAGATGAATAATAAATTTAATAAAGCACTATTTTCGAGCACAAACTTTAATTGTATACAGAATACAGAATATATGTAAGTGTATAATACTAATATGCACTAGTAATACAGCCTAACTATATACTATGTATTTGCAAAAAAATATATTATATTAATAAAGAGTACATATAATTTATTCCGAGGAATCTGAAGCGGGGGGTCAATCTTTTCCTTAGACGAATACATAATTTGGTTGTTTATTATTTTAATAATTCGGTGGAAAATTGAAAATCATGGTATTCTCGAGGAATTACCTATATTTGAATAAGAGACTCGACGTCGACACATTTATTATTGTTATTTGACAGCATTGGATAATGTAATATTCTCAGGAAATTACTGATATTTGAATAAGAAATTTAAAATTATACCGCCATACGCTAAAAAATTGTATTTTTTACTAGAAAATTAATTCTATTGTTAAAATCATGAGATACAATACAATTATCGTAAGATCGTGAGATTTGGTTTGAGATCATGAGATCTTACGAAAAATCGTGAAATCTGGCATCCCTGCTATTGGTATAGAGTTACAGCGTCGTAACTAATGAGAATATGTGACCGCGTTCGTCACGCGCAGCAAAATAAATGGATAGATTTTGGAACTAATCATTTGCATATAAATGCAGTCGACTTACTGAATAAAATAGACATTTTATAGAACTATCTAAAATCTACCGCACCTTCAGTCGATATTTGGAAATATTAGTTTAGAACAAACTTACTTAGCACATTTCCAAATTGTTTTATTGTTTCACGCATTTACTTACGATTACCACTGTTGCTGAGGGCAAAAGATTATTTCCCAAGTTAAAAATTATAAAAAAAACAATACGTGAGGTTTGAACTTAAATAAGATGTTTCGAACGCCTTCAATAATAACTTGCCTTTTGTGTTTACCTTGCTAGCTTAGTGAACATGAAACTCTAAAATACCCTATCTGCTAAAATAGGAAGCTGATGCGCCCATGTAGAGTTTTCGGGCTGAAACTGACTTCAGAGAATGCATAAGAAAAGCCAATTTGCTCATACACATATATTGACAGAATTCGGTAAAAACCCCTAACCGCACAAATATTTAACAACCGATATAGACTTTAAAACCTATATAAAATCAAAAAGCAAATAAGAGAAAATAGGATTAACATTTAGAATGTTAGTAATTGCTAAATACACACGTAATAAAAAAAAACAATCTACGGGTTATAGAGGGCTATTCGCATAAACATGAACATTGTAAACATACATAAATAACATTAAAACAATATTGAAAATAACGTTGAAATTAGGACTGCAACGAGTAGCTCGCGTACTCGGTGCTCGGTCAAAGTTTTCACCGAGTAATGAGTACTCGGTGGTCGGTCTTATATTCACTACTCGGCCGAGTAACAAATTTAATTTAAAAAGTACAGAAGACGTAATTTTTATCTGTATTCTTAACCAAGAACAATAGAACGAACAGACATATGGGGAGCCCTGTCAGAAAAAAGAAACAGTATGAAGTGAGATAACATAACCATGTTACTAATAATTATCGTAACTAAATTTACTAAGATACAATACGTAACCCGGTCATCAATAATCAAACTCAATACTTGTAATTACGAATAGCAAGGGTATGATGTAAATATCCAAGTGTCTCTCCGTTTTCTGCTTTCAAAGAACTTCTTTTTAACTCAAAGATGTTTCCCGTCTCTGAAAAAAGTCTCTCACTAAAAATGGTGGATACTGAAGCAGATAAGTACTGCTTCATAGCCTTGACTAAAAGTTTTGATAGATATTTTGATTAATTTGCCACCAATGGAATGGTGATCGTGTTCTATCAATTATAGGTAATTTCAAGTAAGTAAGTATCAATTTCAGTTTGCAGTATTTCCTTTGTTGATAAGATGTGCCTTGAAGAGCTGGAAATTGACGCTGAAGCAATAGAAGAAAACATATCCCAAATAGAAGTTTCGGGCGTCATCGTTTTAGTCATTGGAATAAGAGCGTTCAGTGGAATATCATCATCGCCAGAGTCTGTGATAAACTATTTTCTACAACATTTGGTATATTTGGTTTTTCTGGCTGGACATGAACATGATCTTCCAAAGAACACTACTCAGCTTCTCTCTAATTAATTGCATTTTTGCAACTGCCTATGAAAAATATATCTTTGAACCTGGGATCTAATAAAGTGGAGTTGGTACTATTACTTCTGATATTAGAACCATCTCTGAACTAAAATACCTAGTTGTCTTTTTAAAAGGCTTTGTCAAAACGTATTAAAAGAAAACATTTTGCTACTCGGCGGCCGAGTACTTGGTACTTGGTCAAGTAAAAAACTAGGGCTCGTTGCAGCCCTAGTTGAAATAACTGTCTTTGGAACGCTATGTCAAATTATCTCAAAAGATGACTCTACCAAAGGCGACTCAGTTAAAATCGTGCGCGATCTATACACCTATTATTCGTTAACGATGCACATCTTTCGCGCTTGTAAAAGTTTCTCATAGTTTAATGCAAACCTTTCTTATATCTAATTACCTTCCGATCCTCGAAGTCGCACTGGATTGCGTCATCCAAACCTTGAATGGCGTGATGCGTGGAAAGATACCACACCCAATGTTTTCGCAAAGGATCAGTCTACTCTTATCTTTAGATTTAGCGTCGCCCGAACGACTGAAGTCACAGCTTCAATTGACACCTCGAAATTGCCAGCTGCTTCGCAAATTGTATACCCCCCGGCACACTATGTACATGAAGCTTAACTCTGGCTTGATGTACTCAAACGTAAGGGCAGCAATTTAAATACTGCCAGGCCCTTTTAGGCCGCTGTTATTCACTTCGACGTAGGCTATTTTCGCACAAGGCACTCTGAAGCCGCAGACACTTCTACCCTTTACTTTAGGCGAATCTGCGACTCACTGAATTGTTCTCCGTGAAATCCACTTTAGCCGACAATCCCCCCATCCCGCGAGTAGGCTTAGAAGTTGCCTTTATCGATGCACACCCGCTAATTAAATTTACGGTGTGCTCATAGCATACGACCGCCTCTACTTCTGATACGAGAATACAATGCTAAATTTAATTTACAATAATAAAACACAGGAAATACAAGTTAGCTATATCTTTTAAGTATGAAAATAAGCATTACCGGCAAGGTACACCAAGGCCAGTTTCAAAATGATTTCATAAGCAAAAAAGATACAACAAAGCCATCAAATCTAGCTACAAGAAGTATTGAAAATGACATTGACATAGATGCAAATGATATATAATATATATTTATAATAAAATCAAGGAACATTGATTTTGGTTTTGAAAAGTACCTAACCAATGTTATGTCCAATATTATAATTTATATTTTTATGTTATCAGATTGTGGGATTAGTAATAGATAAAAGTGTTTGGTTTATATTAAGAATTTTCCTCTATTTAGCTTCGCTCAACTTAAATCACTCAACTCAACTCACTCAGATCCCCTAATCACCTACACCACAGGGGGCGGCATATGAGACCTCGAACCCCGGCAGAAGATAAGCTAGAAACGCCCCTGGTGATAAAAGTTCAGATATGAACCAGAATTTGCTTTGAAGAATTGCGTTAAATGCAATAAAAGTTGTTCATCTGGTTTTTTATAGATGCCAAATATTTTCGATGCTCACTTTTGTTTAGCACAAAGTAAACGAATTTTGCCAATGAAACGGTAGTGTGAAAACGATCACCAACTTTTTGGACCATGTAAAGGTACACAAGAAGTGAAGGCGAACACAGCATAAAAGAGTAGTTTTGTATGAAATACATACATATTTTGAAGAAGATATTGAATAAATTTACGTCATCGCTCAACATTTTTAGTATAGCGAACGTGCTTAGAGTATATTTTGCTGGATGTTCTGAAAATATCCCAAAATAGATGTGTGGAAGTTAATTTTCTAACGGGAATTGGAAGACGGTGCTCACCATTAATGTGAAATGTGTTAACACGAGAAAACAACTGGCAATTTCTATTTAAGGAAATATATTGTTGGTTCTGTTAACATTATATGCCTTTTCATATTATTAAGTGGGAAGTACCGCTTAACGAAGAAAAAGAAAACGCGTCCATTAAAAGCTTTTCAAAACGAACGCAAACTCAATTTAGTCTCTTTTGATTTCCATAATATGCAGAAGAATAGCGTATGTAATTTTCAGAAAGTTAAAGTACTACTCTGACCAGGGAAATCGCAGAACGATTATCCCAAAAAAGCAGTAACATATTTTTCTTAATGCCATGTAAATATGTTTATCTACTAGCAACATGATATTGTACATTTTCGTCATAGTCCCAAGGGACTTGTCAAATTATTTCTCCCTCAAACTCATGGTAACAATGCAACTACAATTAACGTCTTAGCAACCATACAATGAGGCAATCCTTGATGTGACTTATATATTCTAATTTTAAATGTCATTATGACATTTTGAATTTGGATAAATTTTAGAAAACAATATGTAACATTTAGTTTACTATGGCCTACTTTTATGAAAACGTCGCGTCTTCTAATCCACGTTTTTAGGTCGAGCTGTAAGATCTTGACTCAATTTGCAATTAGAAATATGTTTTATGTGTACACAATGCCTACAAATAAAAACCAGTTTAGTGAATCGCTAAATTAGCAAAAACAGAAAAATAGCATACACATTGAACTTAAAGTCATACATAAATAGAGAGATTGTATGACATTTAGTTTAATAGAATTTTTAACATCCGCTGTGTTCACTTCTTCATTTCAATGTGTGAGTTAGCGTAGGCGACAATTGCTAAAGCAATAGGTTTGGCCTAGCCTTCTTGCTCATAGAAATTACCTCAATCCTAACCACCTGAATCATGCCCTCAACAAGCTTCCAAGCCTTCAGTAATCGCCAAACATACCTACTAAACCGGTCCATTCAATCAAAACACGTTCTCTAAATTATCATAATCATAATTCTACAAATTATTGATTGATATTGAAAGCAATCGGTAAATGTATACAGCTCCCTATGCAATTTAATTCTTCGTTACTGATGGAAGATCAATTCCAGAAATAACACTTCTGCATGATCTCCATTCCTTATATCCTTTTAGACCAATAATATCAGTTCACGTAGTAACTAGAAATGTTGCAGACGTTCTCCTCGAATGCCCTGTGTACAGAGCAAGATTTTTAAATTGAGGCATTTTGACATTTCCGATGTAATTTTTGCTAGAATATTCTTGCGCACTTGATTTACACATTTTTCTGAATGGTATCTCATGAAGAAATGTCTCCTAAATAGTGTGTATTTTTCAGTAAGGCTGATGACAATGATTGTATATATTAAATACCTGTCACATCAAGTAAACAACATCTGGTGCCTTGGTGAGAGAAATGTATCAATTCTTTGATGAAAACTTCTGATATCTTCAGCAAGGCTGACGACGACGACAACTATACATATTAAATACCTCCATTAACAAGTAAACATCATCTGATGTCTCGATGAGAACTCTATTATTTTTTTATTTGGTGAAAACTTTGGATTTCTTCAGCAAGGCTGATGACGACGACGACCGTACCTATACAGATTGTCTGCAGCTCTAAGTACATACGGTAAATAGATCACAAGGATGTGTTGCTTAACAACCACTTAAAACTTTAAACCGTCTCTGTATCTATTTACCGTGTACCTAGTAACTGCAGACAATCTGTATATTAAATACCTATGTACCTTCATCATCAAGTCAACATCATTAGGTGCATCGGTGACAAATCTACCAATTTCTTTTTTGGTGAATACTTTGGCTTTCTTTAGCAGGCTGACGACGATAACTATATATTTTAAATACCTTTCTCATCAAGTAAACATTATATGGTGCTTCGGTGAGAAATCTATCAATTCTTCTTTGGTGGAAAATATGGACTCATTTTCGAAGTGTTCATATTTTTTTCATTTAATAAAAGCACTGAATTTTGGAAAAGTGGAAATATCAATGTATCATTGTTAAAAATCACCATGTTCAGCAGTGAGTATACGTATCACATACAAAAACACACTGGAAGAGTCTTTTCATTAATAGTGGTTTCGTTTTTTGTGTCACACCATTCTTTAAAGTCATATCTTTTTTAAAATTTTCTGTTAGCAAAGATAATTTCTGGTGAAACCTGATTATTAGACCGCATACTTAAGCTATGTAAGAGTATAACAAAAATATGGTTTAATAATATACTACAGTTTTTAGCATTAAAGTTTTGTTTGTTTAACATAGATGTTAATAAAATAAGGAAAATTAAATCCATGCGGATGAAACCGGATATGTTCTGAGATTCAACAGCGAGTGTTTTCATCGAACACAAACTTCCACACCATTTAAAAATTATAAAATGCTAGAATATTAGTATGGCCATAAACATTTTAATAGCGTTTTGAAAGATCACTTAAATTTCATGGATGTACATAAAGCATATGACACCGTTTCTATAAATAAGTTATGGAACTGCCTGATATGATGTGGTGTAAATATGATTTATGTGAAAGCAGTAAAAAACTTGTACTAGAATTGCATAAGCACAATAAAATGTGAAAATAAAATATTTGAAGCATTTCAAATTTCGAAGGGTTTACAACAGGGATGTTCATTGGCTTCAACAGTGTTTAAATTAAGCACTTGGATAAAAAAGTGAAATGATATGGGGTTCCTCAATACGTAACTATGTGCACTGCACTTTGTTCTTTGTGAGCGATCAAGTTTTGATTGCCACAGATGGAAGAATATTCCAGCCAGTTACATACTCAGGAAGCTACAAGAAGAATGCCGCAAACGGGGACTCACTATCATAATATTGGCCAATATCACTTTCACAGCTGGCCTGAAGAGAACACTGGATGAGACATTGAATCACTGCGGAAGGTTTTTCAGCCAACACGAAGAGGAAGAGACCATTCTTCTCCAAGTGTTGCATCACATGCCTTGTTGTGATGGTCGCTTTACCTTTCCCCTCCTCATGACATCTTGCGAACACGCTCCGTCCAATTGGTGTATAGTGTGCGGCGGTAGCACCACATCTCTGACATCTCGAACGCTTCGATCCTTTTCAGATTGACTGAGAAGACGTTTAACGCGTCTAGGTTCAGGCTCCAGCTGTTGAGAAGTTTTTGGAGCTTGAAGAACCCAAATCTTGCCTTCTCGATGCGACATAGAATTTCCAGCGAGTGTTCTCCAACCGTAGATTAGAGTTAAGTCATCTTGGCGATCCTCTGGAGTTATTCTGTTCCAACTGTTACGCCTCTATCTGCTACTGAGTCCTTAATTACTACTATAGATTTATTAGTCTTCGTAACGCTCAATCTAGCGTGAACGTTTCATATGCCAAGAGGACACGATCTAGGAGTCGCTGCAATTTCTCCTCGCTGTCGGCGAGCACTCCGTCTCCTGCGTCATGAAAGACTACCTTGAAGATGAGCTCAGAGTAGCAGTTGAAGATCAGGGGAGATAATATCTATCTCCGCTCTAGTATCTCGATCTCTTCTGTCCTGCGAGGTCCAACTATGACGTTGCATAGACAGACTAAACGGAATGCATCATGATAGATGAGCAAGATCAAGATTTATTGATAGTGCAAGTCGAATAAGAAACTACAAAAAGTTTAAATATCTAACTAAGAAAGCAATTAATAATGAAGACAATAATAAGATTGGACATGGACAGACAGTAATTTGACAGTTAAATAAAGACGAAGAACCATTTACACAACTATTGCCGAATGCATCAGTACCTGTCTACTACAGGTTGGTACACTAAACAAATTGTGGGAAACACCTCGAACTACCGATATAATACAATTGGTGGAAGTAGAAGGATCCATAGTAGATACAATTGAAAGAAAAGTTATATTGATATAGCCACATACAAGAGTATTCGATTGGAATCCAATGTAATACATTTTAATTTACCTGTGCCACCGGTACAGGGGGCACGCATAGGTGTAGTTTACCGCTACCACCAATGTAATATAGGTTAACAAGAGTTAGATTACTTCGAGTAGTTTTTTCTGCTGCACCAATGTAATAATGGATAGCACGGGGTAGTTTAAACAAGACATTAAATCAGGATAATTTTTGCTTTTCCGCTGTAGCAATGTAATTGTCACGCTAGCTCCTGCAGCAAATTTTAACTATACGTAAAATGTATTTAATTTGTACATCACGCAATAGAGCGTTACATCTAGCCAGCGCTAGGTTTTGCGATAACGCGAAGGCATCTGCTATGCGCGAAGTAGCGCTGAATAAACAATGGCGTCGTTTCCCACTCCCTAGGAACCCAGAGCCGTTTTAACGATAAAGCCGCCCAGAAAGTATATAAGCAGGTTTCTCGACAATTTAAAGTCACTTGAGTCCACCGATTCTGACCAGCAACTGCTCTAACCTGGAAGAGCTTTCCGCCCTAAGCCCTCTTGGGCTTAGATCCTGACTCTGTCCGTCCGACTCGAGTCTTTGAGTTTTCCTTCCCTAAATCCTCTCCCGATCTTAAAATGTGATAGTGTTTATCGGTCTCCTAACTCCAGTCTCTAGCCTAATATAGATGTTAGAATGTGATCGTGTTTATCTGTCTCCTAACATCCCCAGCCTCTAGCCTGACCTAAAAGATAGAATGTGATAGCGTTAATCGTTCCCAGCAGAACCCATACATGATCAGTTTGCTTAGAATTACCGATTATTTTGTAATTATAGTTATCAATAATATACGGTTGGTAATTATATTGTGCTTTCCTAACCATATACATTTGAGATAGTGACCCAGTTACTCCAGGTAGAAAATTAATAAACGGCTTGAGCCTTACCGAAATTAATGGAAGTCGTCAATTACAAGGACTCAAGTTAAATTCGGAGGGCCAAAAAGTTACATAATAAGGGTTAGTTAGAAGTAGTATTATTACGTAGTTTTCTCAATGTAACCAATGTAATAATAGTTAGCAAGGGGCAATTTAAACATTGAATCAGATTAGTTTTTGCTTTTCCGCTGTAGCAATGTAATAACCTAATAACGGTTAGTTAGGGGTAGTTTCACCAGCGTATTTTTTGCCGTTGTGAAAAAACTCATTACTTTCCAGCTTAGCGCTGTTTTAGCTCTTTTAATCAGCTACCTTCGACTTGTTGCCGTAATTTTCAATTTTGTCCAGTACGCAATAGGTTGGACTGTCCAGTTTTTCAAATTTTGCAGGTCTCGCAAGAAGGAGCGCCTACCTACTGCCACCTTGCTAAAAACTGTATAAGAAAAAAAATTAAACATATCCTCTTGGGTGCTCATTTCGCCAAGATTGTAGCGCACGCAACACCTATGGAGGTATCTTTACTGAACTCATAGATTTTCAGCACTCATATACCCGCTCGTGTGCGGATTTGTCGACTCCTGCACTAAAGCCCCACTTTCCGCAATTATCGCACAAGTACATACATCTAAATGTATGCACATTTGACACTTGGTCGGAAATAATGCCGTCATCAAACATGAGAGCACATGAACCGAAGATTCCCATCAACGAGCTATTTTTAGATTTAGTAATTCCTTCTCGAGTGTTGTATTTCAAACGGAAGTAATGCCTTTTGTAAAGCGACCTGCCACTTTTCCAGAATGGTTTTTGTAATGAGCTGTCTTGTTATCGCTAAAAATGGCCTAACGGGGCCGTACATCGGCGTTGAACGCTCCTATTTGACTAATAACTACAAAGTTCTCCTTATTTTCTTATCTTCCAGCTGGCGCGCTTTATTTACGATTTTGTAAACGAGCGTTCTTGTGCCGTGCAATAAAACCTCGACAAGGTATAAAAATTCCTAAACCGTTGTATTCATGGGCACACGCAGTACAAAAGCGCAGTCCAGGGCAGTACTTACAGATGTAAATTGGCAAAAAGTATGCACCCTCGTTAGGGGATCTAAGGACCAGAAATGTTAAGCGCTTTCCATTAAAGGAATGAATAGCCAATTTACTAACCAGCCTTTCAAGCTGTGTGAAGATTTCACGGTCGCAAGGCTTGCAAAGACGCAGGTAAAATTCGAAATCGTCCTTTTGTGCAAGCCAGGTAAGATTTCAGAAGAGGAATTTTACCACTTCAAACTTCATGGTATCTGGTGTAAATTTGGCAGTTACAGAAACTACATAAGTTTTCCATGCCAAGGAACGAGCCAATGAAAGTATACCTTCAGTTGTTACTGTAGCTTGGCCGAACCATATCTACCAGTGTGATAATTAAGTGAATTACATAAAATAGGCGTTTCAATAGACATGTGTTATCAAGAGTTATCTAAACGAACACACCTTAAATTGCTGAATGAAACATGTTATGATCTGAATTTTCCTCCTTATATCAATTCGAAGTAATATACATGTAATATGGAAACGTTCAAGTCACCATAGTAATGAATACATCTAAAATGGGATAAATATACAGTTTTTCACTACTACTAACTTTATTTTTGAACTCATCTTCAATCCATAATAGAAACATTGCAAAGAATTTTGTAAAATAAACTAGGGAAGAACTTGGGTCGAAGATAATGACTTTTCACCATTCATCCATCACACTGTTATAAAAAAATAAATAAAATAAAAAATAGTCTGCTGCCGTGCATTTTTATATAATTTGTCTACTGTTCAAAAGTGTTGCGTATAATTACTGCTTTCTTGTACTTCAAAGCTTTTTTTAGTTTATACTGTACTGCATTTATTTCGAACAAGTCAATTGCATTAGTTGGTACTTCTTCTACGCAGGAAACTCCAGAGCAAACTGCAATTCTAGGATCCGGTTAAAAGAAAGAGAACAGTTACCTTTGTTGATTAGAAAAATTAAAATACTTAACCCCAATATTTAACCTAAGCTTTAATTATTTGCGAACTTCAAAGTTTACTGTAATGAGTTGCATATGTACATTCAACACGTGATATTATTTTCGTATTATATCAAACTATTTAATAATTTTTTCCAGTTCTCCTTTGACCGAGAAAAAGAAAACAAAAGAAATGTTTTCCCTAAAGTCTTTCAAATTCCAGCCTTGATCGAACACGTGTTATTTTTTAAGCGGTGCTTTCATTGTAGAATGCGGAAATTTTAGGACAATCGCGGAAGGTACATTAAAAGATGTATAAAAAATGCTTAGTAATTCTCGGAAAATGAAAGAAATGTACACTTTGCACGTTTCTATTACTGATTTTTTTAAATAATAATTTGTAGCTATATTAAATTGAAAGGACAAGTAGATGAAGGTGGAAATTTTCATTGGAAGAACATATGAGCCTCTTCTATCGTACCCCCATCATTCAGTTTCCAATCAGCTATATTTAAAGAGATACTGGTGGATGAAGATGTTATATATCCTGACTTTAAATATAATCCTAGTGAATGATGGTATTAAGTGAACATAACCTCCTCATATATTGCAATGCCCACGGCAATTCTGGTTGCCTAACTACCACGAAAATGAAATAATAATTTCAAAGTGAGCACCGAATTAATATTTTGTTTATTGCTATATAAAGTCAGTATTTTACACTAATAAATGCACGTGATATGATTAGCACTAACTATAATTTGATTGAGAAAGGTTAGCATTAGATAAGACAGAATCAAAAGGGTTACATTTAACTGTTTATTGATAATTGATGTTCGGAATGGCAAGCGCAGCTTAATTCGTGTAGCTGACAGATTTGATTTGGTTACGTCACTACAATAATGTGAATTTAAAATGATACAGAGATGGTTTGTTAAGTACAAAGACTATATGAGCGTTATGAGTACCTATTAAAAATTATCAGCCAGTAAACGGCAAGACAGCTGGCGGGTAAAGAAACGATGTAAAGCAGTGCAAGCAAAGCAAAGACTGCAACGAGCAATGATAAGGCTCCCTATTATATGACACGGACAATTATGAAGTGCTAAGATGAACATGTGAAACAGTGCATTTAAAACTAATTGTGAAAAAGCAGAGATTTAAAGTGTAAAGTGTTACGATTGACAATTTCCAAGAAAAAGATAGTTTAGTTCTTAAGTAAAAACATTATATCAAAACTTATTTCATAAAGCAGTTCTAAATTTTGTTGCTAGTAAACGAGATAGTCCGAGAAGAAGCGAGAAATTATTTAGAATTGTTGCATATCGCCATGGACTTAACAGACCATGTCTATGCTCAAATTGACTTCCAAAAAAATTTGATTCTAAAAAATATATGTTCTGTTATTGATTAAAAATTCCCTAAGGTAGTCTAGAATCGGATCATGATTTTGGCCCAGTGGAAAAGCTTTTGAGGAGGCATGAAACGATATATCTACATGACCATCATCGAACCATAATTAGGGAATCTTCGAAAATAAATCATATTAGAGATATAATAAATCATATTAGAGATATAATAAATCCTATTAATTCAGCTTAATCTGCTACAAAAAAAACATGTCCAAAATTGAAAGTTTCTGTTAGATCAGGTGAAATAGATTGGAGTTGAAGAATTTAGATCCTATTTATATTGAAAAATTAGAATTTAGTACGTCGTTTAAAACAGTTTCAATATTTAAAAATGAAAGAAGTAGACAAAAACATGCATTCAAGTGAATAACCCAAAAAAAAATGGAAATTTAACTAAATAGAAACTTGAAAATCTGAAAGATCATCTCACTTTCGTCAAGGAGAAATTCCATTAGTTTTTTGAAGATATTGTGCAAACAGGAGAACACGGTGCTCCTAATGAGAATAGAAGGCGGATATATATTTTTATGTATCTATGTATATAATACTATTCTAATAAAGTGCTAAACACTTATCACGTTATCCAATCTCTCAAGTTAGTTTTTTGGTTATCATGCAATAGTGAAAAGCGATGAGACTATAAATTTTATGTGTTTGGTTTTAGGTGTAAAATTCACACAATATGACCATATCTTACTAAACATCAATTATCCCAGAACAATTTTTGATATAACACATTTCACTTACCGCTTCAGTTGTTTTTAATGCAAGACTTTTTTTGATTTTGAAGTAACTTGAAAGCCGCGAAAAGATGAAAATAGTAGCATTTAAGTAACTATAAGTTTAATGGATATCACAAGATTAAAAAAAAATACTTGTGTTTGATATTAAAATGAAAAGCAACATAACAACTGCATTCAGATATAACCACATTGGAGGGTTTGATGAAAACGGTCAACGGCTACAAAAGTTTGAATGCAGTATGTTCCTAGCGCCAAAAATAGGGAATTACGTCATCATGATCCACAGGAATAAAAGCAGTTTACATCCGAACAGCACAATGAATAACGATTTATTTGCGGATTTGCGATTTACCAGAGCATTATCGTGGTATTACAAAAGTACAAAAGAATACGAGAAGGGCAATATCCAATGCGAGGGAACTTCCAGACGTAAGAATGCGCAATGGACCATATACACGACTAATATACATATAAATAGTAACTCGAAACGTAGTATACTTATACTTATGTCTATAGAATAAAAATGATTTGCTTAATATTGTGGCATGTTCTATAATCATTGCAGGATTTGACAACCTTTCTATATATTTTATAAAAACGAACCATCTGTAACTTTCAGTACCTACTCCGGTAATTGAATTATTTTTAAAATTTCATATATGTAATAGCCAAACTTGGATTATAACAAAATAACAATAAATAATCTTTATTTTCTAAACTACCAAATTACAAAATAAAACTATTATTAGTACGACAAAGTTATTAGGTAGTAGAATCAGAAAACCAGAAGGCGAGGTTCAGAGAATCTATAGTTTACAGCCATTGCAAAATGCGACAACCATTGCTGTTTGATTCACACAGATGCGTGCATCAAAACCTTTTTGATTATAATTAATCACGTAATTCAAGTCATAACTGTTCTATTTCATTCAAAGGTCGTGGTAAAGCCAAATTTGCATCTTGCCGTATTTGTTTGCCTCTGTTAATGTTGGAAAGGAATTTGTAAGCTTCCCTTAATGGCTTTTAAGCGGATGGATACATTTTCTACTAGAACTTAAGCCGACTTAGCATATTTGGGAATCATGGGTTTATGGATTTCGTTCAATTGCCTCATTGAGAGAGATTAGCATTAAGGTTTCTTAGAATAAGCATTTTTCCTAAATAACGTGCGACGCTCCGATTGGCTACGCAGGATCGCCTCAGCCAATAGTGTTTGAGCTTGCCCCTCCTTGAATTGGCGAGTTCGGCTCGTTGTAAATTCAGAGTTAGTTAGATTCAGAGCCCCGAGTAAGCAAGTTCAGCTAAGCTTTGAGCTGGGTTGCGGTCGTTCTAACTCCCTGGTAAAGACGTTTCCAGGTTGTTTTGTGTTACGGTTACGCGCAATTCGCTATTTTCGCGTGGCCAATCCAAGCGTGTCACAACAGTTGAAGCTTTTGTAAAATACCATCGGTCCATCAGTGACGTTTGTAATCGTTGTTACTCAATATACTCGTGTTTGTTAAGTCTTGTTTCACTCCAACAACTAACTGAACCCAAGTTAGGGTTATTAAGTGGCAGTTCCCGGCAATCCCATTGAACCGGAACTCGCAGTGGATTAATTGGGGGCCCCATTCGTGGAAGCCTCTTATCAAGTTAATCGTACAAAAAACATTGGTCCTTCGAGCCGGATGTGGAAGAAGCTAAAAAACGCGAGTGTACAAGTTTCCAGTAGCTGGTGGATGCAATTGCTCCAACATCGTTTCGTCGGAGAGCGTCAAGAAGCTTCGCCAACACCAGGAAATTCAACCATCGAGAGCTTACACCGAGTCCAGGTCCCACGTCAAGCGGCAGCGATCGGCAGCGGGTTGGTTTTCTGTTCGTCAAGAAGTTACTACGTTCTCAAATCAAAAGTAAGTCCTTTTCCATTACACCTTCGTTTAGTGCTGTTTTTTGCTTGTGTCAGTCATGGTGGAAACTCGTTCGACATCAGCGGTCATGTCGGAAACTCGCACTTTAACCACTCGTTGCAAATTCATAAAAGCCCAAGTAGATCGTTTCAAAACTCTATTTCATAGAATTTCTTCGTCCAGCCCCGTGAAGGCTCACGAGGTCGGCAACTTGTCAGAAGAGTTTAGTTGTTTCCAAAATTTGTTGGATGAGTATAAGAAGTCAATGGAGGGCCTAATGGAGGCCGACGCTGAAAACTTTGATGAACTTTTCAATGAATTTGACTCTTTTATGACTCATTTTAGCGAGATTAGTAGCGCAGTAAAGGAATTCTTATCAAAAAATAAGATCAGTTCGGGTATAAAACCGAATGTAGGTCAAAATTCTTCGCAAAGTGGCCCTTCAGGAGAGCTCGCTGGATTAAGATTACCACCCTTAGATTTGCCTTCCTTTTCGGGGAAATTCGAGAATTGGGTTCAATTTCATGACTCCTTTACGTCGCTTATTCATAACAACGTTAATTTGACCAACGTTCAGAAATTTTACTATTTGATTTCTTCCCTTAAGGCAGAAGCTGCTAGTTCAATCTCGTCGTTAAAAGTTACCAACGATAACTATACCATTGCTTGGGACATTCTAGTCAAGCGATTTGAAAATAAGAAACTGATCGTAAAATCAAACAAAATGCGTTATTCAGTTTAGAGAACGTAAAAAAGGATTCACATTCGTCTGTTCAAAGGCTGCTCGATAGTGTAGTTAGAATTTTGGAAATTTTAAAGGCGTACGGGGAACCCACAGTCGACACCATACTAATACATATCATCGTTTCGAAGCTCAGCTCAGCAATGCAGACTGACTGGGAATTATACAAACATACATCGATCAGCAGAGTTAAGCAACGCTGTCTCTGGTCAGAACTTGGATGGGAGTTCCACGGCTGCATCTCTCGGCTCCTCGTGGTACGGCTATCACGGAAAAAAGTTGGTCCCGGCAGTCATACAACATCATGACAGTCGTTAGTGGGGTTGGAAGTCCTCATAACTGCACAGCGACGCCTGTAATTGGCCTGACGGCTGTTGGCTGAGTGCAAATTAAATAAATTAAATAAAATAAATACCGGACAATTTCCTACTCTGCGAGAGTTGTTAGATTTTTTAGAAAGCAAAAGTCACTTATTAGGTTCGCTGGAAGCTGCGAAAATAGGTTCGAGTTTGGGAAATCAGGGATCCGAGCAAAAAAGTCATGCACGCGCTCATGTAGCCAGAGAGCAAGGTAATCACTCTTGTGATTTTTGCAAAAATAGTAATCATTCGATTAGCGCTTGCGAATCTTTTTCAAAATTGTCGGTTAACGCTCGTATCGAAGAGGCGCGTCGTTTGAAACTATGCAACAATTGTCTCAATCCCGGACATTTCGTGGTAAAATGCACATCGTCGAGATGTCGCGTATGCAGAAAAAAGCACCATACTTTACTGTGTTTGCGTCCAAAGCGCGACGCGCACGAAAATATTCCGTCGCCGCGTCCTGGACCGCCAGAAACCAGCAGCTACGCACGGGAGGTCGGGGCCGTCGCCCCGAGCGAGGCACCCGTCGCATCCGTTTCAGCAGCCTGTAGCCGTCCTGCAATCGCGGCGCCAGCGCAAGTTTTATTGTCCACGGTTAGCGTATTCGTAGAAGGATCCTCCGGGTCATTTTCCCGGGCAAAAGCTCTTTTGGACCCCGGATCCCAACTTAACTTAGTTAGCGCCGACTTGTGTCAAAATTTGAAAATTGAGAAACGAGGTAATATCACCTCACTGTCGGGTGTTGGTGCCAGGGCTCTGAACGCTGAATTCAGGGCAAACGTTCGAATCCGCTCCCGCAACGGGAAGTACGAGGACATTTTGAGCTGTGTTGTGTTAGACAAAATTACGGACCCTCTGCCGGCCCTTGCTTTCTCGTTGAGGGATTTGAAGATCCCACCAAACATTGTGCTAGCCGATTCAGATTGTAATACACCGGGAAAGATTGATCTTTTATTAGGCGCGAATGTCTTTTGGCAAGTGCTCTGTCAGGGACAGGTGAAATTGGGCCCAGAGAAGCCATTCTTAACAAAAACTCTTTTTGGTTGGGTTTTAGGCGGAAACATGAATGTCGAAAATCGAGCGCTCATTCGTTCAAATAGAGTTCATTTAAGTGTAACCGGCATCGAGCACGGCATTCAGAGATTTTGGGAAATCGAGGGGGCGTACGGTTCATCAGGCCGACTCTCTGCTGATGACAAATTTTGCGAAGACCATTTTCAATCGACTACGAAACGGGCGTCGTCGGAGCCGCGTAGGTTCATCGTGAGCATACCTTTCAGGAAAGATGCTCCATCGCTGGGAGACTCGCGCGGTATAGCGTTAAAGCGTTTCTATTCATTAGAAAACAAATTGTCAAAAAATCCCGAGTTGAAAACCGCGTATTCCGCATTTCTCAAAGAATACGAGTCGCTTGGTCACTTGAGCAAGGTGGACGACGAAGCGAGCCTTCCTCATCCTCGGTTTTATTTACCACATTTGCCAGTCATAAAGGAGGACAGTTCAACGACCAAACATCGCGTTGTTTTTGACGGCAGTTGTGCGTCCTCCTCCGGAGTATCGCTTAACGACCTTCAACATAAGGGCCCAGTGGTCCAGCAGTCGTTGTTTGCAATTCTTTGTCGCTTTAGGCAATTCAAGTACGTGCTGAAAGCAGATTGCGCCAAAATGTATAGGCAAATTCTCGTGGACCCCTCGCAGACGCAATACCAATTAATTTTATGGCGTGACGACAAAACCTCAGCGGTAAAATGCTTCAAATTATTAACGGTCACCTACGGTACTAAATCAGCCTCGTACCTAGCAACTAGGTGCTTGATACAAATCGCCCAGGAAATCGAAGCATCGCTTCCAGAGGCCTCATTAAGAATTAGCCGGGATTTTTATGTAGATGACCTACTGACTGGTTTTGAAAATAGGGCGGAAGCCATAAAAACGCAATTCGAAATTAGTAGCGCTTTGTCGGGGTACGGGTTTGAATTGCGAAAGTGGGCATCCAACGACAGTGAAGTAGCTAGCGCCATTGGTGTAGATCGCGGCAGCATGGAGCCCATTTCTTTGACGGAAGACGCCACGGAGAAAACTCTCGGCATTTTTTGGGATACTCGGCGGGACGTGCTAAGTTACAGAGTAAACCCTAGCTGTTGCAAATCAGTTACCAAGCGGGCTATACTCTCTAGTATGGCTCAAATATTCGATCCCTTGGGACTACTTGGTCCAAGCGTTCTAACTTTGAAACTTCTCGTGCAACGGCTTTGGCAGTTGAAGTTGTCATGGGACGAAACGGTGCCCATGGAGATGCGCTCCAGATACGACGAACTCCATTCTTCATTACGCTCTTTGGGCTCGTTGGCAATTCCGAGACGGGTAATTGGCGATGACATAAATTCGATAGATCTCCACGGATTTGCGGACGCGAGTTCTGTAGCCTACGGGTGCGCCGTGTATATACGTTGCGTTGACGCGCGCGGTAATGTCACCACCAATTTGCTTTGTGCTAAGTCAAGGGTCGCTCCATTAAAAACAATATCCTTGCCTCGTTTGGAGCTTTGCGCAGCCTTACTGTTGGCTCGTTTGATTAAAACTATACTCGATTCCTCCGCATTTAAATTTGACCGCGTGTACTATTGGTCGGACTCCACCATAACTCTGCACTGGATAAATAAGGATGCGAGTAATTGGAAGACGTTCGTCGCGAACCGGGTGTCCGAGATTCACGAACTAAGCAATAGGGAAGAATGGTTTCACGTGCGTACAAATTGCAACCCGTCCGATATAATTAGCAGGGGAATGTTACCCCAGGAGTTACTCAACTCACGCTTGTGGTGGCACGGGCCAGAATTTTTGTCACAGGCGGACTTAAAACCCCAGCCCGTTAAAATTGATTCGGGTGAGCTAGCAGCCCAAGAGTCGCGCCCAGTAGTGGCCACTCTTCACCATCGCGTCCCAGAATTTGAACTTTTCAGGCGCTATTCCAGTTTTACAAAATTACAGCGCGTAGTCGCGTACTGCCTGCGTCTCGCGAGAAACAGAAACACCGAAACGCGCTGGTCGGGACCTCCAGCCATTGACGAATTGGAGGACGCTACTCGCCGCCTGATCAAAATTGCACAGGCGGAAGTCTTTTCCGGAGAAATAGCAGTTTTGTCTAAAAAAGCGCCATTGCCGAAAAATAGTGCGCTGCTTTCTCTAAACCCATTTCTGGACGATCAGGGCCTACTGCGCGTGGGCGGCCGTCTAGAAAACTCCAATCTAAGCTTTGATCAAAAACATCCCCTTTTGTTACCAGCTAGTCACCCTTTGTCGTTGCTAATCGTGAAGCAAGAGCATTTGCGGCTCTTGCATTGTGGACACTCGGTGTTACTGGCCTCATTGCGGGATAAGTTTTGGATCGTGAGAGCCAAAGACCTAATACGTAAAGTAATACACAATTGCGTGATATGCTTCCGGGCCAAGCCTAAGATGAATGAACACTTGATGGGATCACTACCCGAAGCTCGTGTCACACCCTCTCCCCCTTTCAGCAATTGCGGGATAGATTACGCGGGTCCCGTGTTTATAAAAAACAAATCCGGGCGAGGCGCGAAAGAAGTAAAGGCTTACGTAGCCCTATTTGTGTGTTTGGCCACGAAGGCTATTCATCTTGAACTCGTGGAAGACCTCACGACGGAGGCTTTCATCGCATCGTTGAGGAGATTCATCTCCAGACGCGGTTTACCCTCCAACATATTTTCTGACAATGCTACCTGTTTCACCGGTGCCAGAAATCAGTTATCGGAATTAAAAAATATCCTGTCAGGCTCTAGTGAGCAATGCATAAGGGAAGAATTGTCGAAACATAACATTAAGTGGAATTTTATTCCGGCACGCTCTCCGCACTTTGGCGGCATTTGGGAAGCGGGGGTAAAGTCATTGAAATATTATTTAAGGCGAATATCTTGCAATGCAAAGTTAACTTTCGTTGAGTATTACACCATGCTGACTCAAGTGGAGACGATACTAAATTCCCGTCCACTCTGTGTTCTCCCTACCGACGCCTCATTCCCCGAAGTCCTTACTCCTGCCCACTTCTTGATCGGTCGGAAGCTGACTTCGTTTCCGGAAGCCCAACTCCAGGGCATACCGGAAAATCGTCTCAGCCGCTATGGGCTGGTCCAGCGGCTGTCCCAGCAGTTTTGGGATCGCTGGTCCCGGGACTACCTCCACCTCCTGCAGCGCCGGCCTAAGTGGAAGTCCTCCAGCACGTCTCTAGCCCCCCAGGTGGGCGACGTGGTACTCGTCCACGACGAGGCATCTCCAAGCTACCGTTGGCCACTGGCAATCATTTCGGCCACATATCCAGGAGCGGATGGTGTTGTGCGTGTGGTGCAAGTGCGCGATTCCCGAGGGAATCTCCTGAAACGCTCGGTGCGTAAAGTGTACATCCTACCCAAAGACGATCATTGCGATCAAGGGCAATAAACATTGACTTTGCTCTTAGTTGGTAGTTTTCGCTAATTGAACATTTTGCTAGGTTTAGTTGTTTCTTTGCTTGTATTCATGCTAGTTGTAAGTTATCTGTAAGACTCTTGGATTATCATCTGTCATTAGTTCTTGTTATGCATTTGATTATTTTGTAGTGTTAGATTTCAGTTTAATTTTGGGATTTAATCACGTCGTGCCATAGTCGGCACTTCGGGGGCGGCATGTTTGATTCACACAGATGCGTGCATCAAAACCTTTTTGATTATAATTAATCACGTAATTCAAGTCATAACTGTTTTATCTCATTCAAAGGTCGTGGTAAAGTCAAATTTGCATCTTGCCGTATTTGTTTGCCTCTGTTAATGTTGGAAAGGAATTTGTAAGCTTCCCTTAATGGCTTTTAAGCGGATGGATACATTTTCTAATAGAACTTAAGCCGACTTAGCATATTTGGGAATCATGGGTTTATGGATTTCGTTCAATTGCCTCATTGAGAGAGCTTAGCATTAAGGTTTCTTAGAATAAGCATTTTTCCTAAATAACGTGCGACGCTCCGATTGGCTACGCAGGATCGCCTCAGCCAATAGTGTTTGAGCTTGCCCCTCCTTGATGATTTGGCGAGTTCGGCTCGCTGTAAATTCAAAGTCAGTTAGATCCAGAGCCTCGAGGAAGCAAGTTCAGCTATGCTTTGTGCTAGTTTGCGTTTCGGTCTAACTCCCTGGTAAAGACGTTTCCAGGTTGTTTTGTGTTACGGTTACGCGCAATTCGCTATTTTCGCGTGGCCAATCCAAGCGTGTCACAACAGTTGAAGCTTTTGTAAAAAACCATCGGTCCATCAGTGACGTTTGTAATCGTTGTTATTCAATATACTCGTGTTTGTTAAGTCTTGTTTCACTCCAACAACTAACTGAACCCAAGTTAGGGTTATTAAGTGGCAGTTCCCGGCAATCCCATTGAACCGGAACTCGCAGTGGATTAATTGGGGGCCCCATTCGTGGAAGCCTCTTATCAAGTTAATCGTACAAAAAACAATGAGATAAGGCAGGTTTCAGAAGGGTTACTTTCAGAGTTTCAGATATTATTAATGTTCGGAAGGGCTAATGCAATTTAATTTGTAACTGACGGAGTTAAGCTTATTAATATCAGATTTAATGTGAATAAAATAATATAGAATGATTTGTTAAGTGCAAAAAGAATACGAGCGTTATGTATTAAAAGCGTAAGCCAGGAAACAGCAAATTAGCTGAAAGGTAAACGAAACAGTGCTAGCAAAATAATTATTGCAAAGAGCAATGAAAAATAGAAGGTAACCTAACGAAAGATAATTAGTGAGATGCTAAAGGAACTCCAAGTGTATCAGTGCAGTATAGACAAAAGTGAATTAAAAGCAGAGCATGTGTAGTGACGTTTATTCTAAGAAAAAGACAAGTTTAGTTAGACAAAGACATCAAAACTGTAGTCCATAAGGTTAAACA